>CABHPH010145261.1:1371-16924 GCA_902168325.1 Peromyscus nudipes | reverse complement strand
AAATATCCTTTGTAAAGAACTCTGGAGGTAATTATAGTATTTCCCCAAATCCAACAAGTCATGCTCGTAAGTTAATTGAATCCAAGGAGGATGGCATGGACCCCCCAACTCTTATCTGGCCAGCCAGAAGTTCTAAGTACCTAGTTTCATGACTGGGTGTGAGGGGGTTTAGTCTTGGGGACTAAGCCCTCAATTTGTGGGTTATTTCCAGGTGAGCAGTGTTAGAAGTGAGTTGAACTAGAAGATATATACTTGATGGATTGCTTCTTGGAGGGGACAGATCCCTCATCTTTTAGAGTCATAGAAATCTACTGTGTTGGCTGTGGTATGACAACACAAGACTATGAATTATTTTTTCTCCCAGTAGAATTAATGTTTAAAAAAAAAAAGACTCCTTTGAAACAGCTGACAGGCTCACATGTTCATTAAAATCCACCTGGAGTGTATTGCTTCCCTCAAAGTGTAACTCATGGGCCAACAGCAGAAGACAGCTTGGAAGCCCATTAGAAACTTCCCAAGTTCAGTTCCCACGCTAAACCTGTTATGTTTCAAAAAGACTCCAGGTGCTTCATAAGCATGGTCATGTGTGAGAAAGGCTGTTTTCTATGACTGTCACTGGCTCCCAGGTGAACTTAAGGTGGGACCTCTGGTAGACAAACACAGTTGACTGGAGTATGACCACTGACACAATGAAGCATCATTCCGGTGCTCATCTAGCAGAAGATGCTACGGTAGTGGTGACGTTTTTCTGACATGGCTAATTAGGACCCTCATTTCTCATCCTCTGTGGTGAGTCTAAAGCCAGTTGCCTATTAACAGAGCAGCTGACTAGGCATCATGATGCCTAGCTATAATCCCAGAACTTGGAAGGCCAACTCACAAGGATCACCAGTTGAAGCCCAGGGATACAAAAGAAGATCCTACCTCAAAAACAAAACTGAAGTCCAGGTATGGTGACTTGTGTCTATAATCCCACTTATTTCAGAGATAGAGGCACAAGGATCAGGAATTCAAGTTCTCCCAGGACTACACAGTGAGTTTGAGGCCAACTGGGACTACATGAGACTTTTTTTTAAAACCCCGAATCCAAACCCAGCAAATTGAGGTAAACAACGAAAGCCCAGAGCTGCCAGGTGCCAATGGTTGAAGCCTTCGTTTAGTATCAAGTGCTCTCTTGGGGAGGAACAAGAGGCAGCTGAATCATACTGAGAAAGTCCCCTCCCCCTCCCCATCAATACCCTAACATAAGCCAGGCCCAAAACATGAACATCAAGAGATATTTGGGAGGAAGAAGACTCGAAGAGCAACTGTTCAAGGAGGCTCCTGCTGCAGGAGAAGCAAGACAAGGAGTCAGGTAGCCTGAGAGGGAGTGGCAGGGGGGGACACTCCCAGGCACAGCCTGATAGACAAGGCAGATTTTTCCAGCACCAGAGGGTTCAGAACACTTCTTTCTCTTGAAACTGCTTGGCAGTTGCAGGCTCCCTCTGGAATGTTCCCGTTCTTGGACAAACCTTCCTAGTTTCTCATTGACCAAGGCCCCAGAGTGTTCTGAGCTGCCAGCCCTCCGGGGGTTCCTCAGCTGCCCAAGGAACAGCCCTTCCAGTGAATGCCCTCCAATCTTGATCTGGGTCACCATGTGTGACCTCATGCCAACTCCAATCCTTGTTGAGATGTATCTGATCAAATGAAGCCAGAGGAATGTCATTTCACTGCCTAGACAGGTCCTCGAAGTCATGACACCATCGGGAGGATGTGGTCCCCAGAGGGTGAAAGTCTTAATCAGCCTTACTTACATGTGGCTCCATCTGGAGAATGGCACAGGCTTGAACCCCTGTCTGATACTCCTAAAGTAATACAGAGGCCTTGTAAAATGCCTTTGAGAGCTACTCTAAATGGACATAGAACATACATGGCAACAGGTACCAAACAGGCTAGGATGGGGCTCCTGGGAAGAACATTATATCCTTCAGGGAGGGAAATTATTGGGCTTCATGACATATCTTCTGATCCTCAAACCATAAAATTTGACTCTTATGACCCATGATACAAGGGGTGGTTCTGGTCTGCACCTCAGCCAATGACATCTGTCACCCTTCCTATTCTTATCTTGTTGTCCCATTGGATATTCCCATGCTTCTTTGCATCCTCAAACCTCCAACTGGCCTCAATGTGTGAAGGAATACCCACTGTGCCATAAAGACATGTTCGTATCCTAACCGTGTTCTTAGTCTACTCTTTTTCTTTTTTCTTACCTTGACAGATATCTGACTTTTCTCAGTGACATCTATGCCTCCAGGAGGCCAGGAATTCCTCACTTCCCCAGCCTTCTGTAAGTGAGACCATGAAGGTTGCTCATATGTTTTTGGTTCTTCCACCTGTCATCCAAGAGCTGACCTCTCTGTAACCACTTGGATACATCACCAACACATGTCCCACATCGAAACACAGGTTGTGGCAAGAGAGCTGGGCTGTTCGGCTCTGGCTGCTTTTAGAACTGGAATCCAATATCCCCAGTGAGTCTCACTGCTAGTTTGGAACTGAAGACAGGTAAATTTAGCTTTGACAGTAGCACGTATATACAGAGGCAGAAAACTCTGGATGGATGGATGGATGGATGGATAATGGATGGATGGATGGATGGATGGATGGATGGATGGATGGATAACACAGATAGTATTATGGGATAAATGTCTATATCCCTTACAATCCAAATGTTGAAACTCTGCTCTCTCATGCAATGGTATCAGGAAGTGAGGTATTTGAGAGGTAACTGGGATTAGAGGAACTCAGGAGCGTGTCACGCCAATGAATGGGATTAGCAACCATAAAGTCTTACTTAATCTCTCTGCCACATAACGATATATTAAGAAGGCAGCCATCCACAAATCAGGAAGCAGGCCCTTACACAATGATATTTGTAAAGCTGTACGATTATGGCATCATTGTCATTGTGATGTGGTGTCCATGAGCTGTTTCTGTGAGGGGTGGCAGATACGTACTCAGGTACACACGAGCCAAAGGTGTGCACTTTGAGGTCAGGAGGAGGTGAGTCTGGGTCCACTACTTCCCTGCTACCCAAGGGATATGGGTGTCCCGATCCACCTTTTAAAACCAAGGCTCCTTATCTAAAGGGGTTGCTGTGATGATGGTGTGTGCAGACAGATCAGGACTGCAGTAGCCAGTGTGCTGCGTTCTGACCCGCCTTGCCCACACTTGCTGGGGATGTCTTTCTGTATGCTGTGAAATGTGTTACTCTAATTGACTGATAAATAAAACGCTGATTGGCCAGTAGCCAGGCAGGAAGTATAGTGTAGGCGGGTTAAGCAGAGAGAATTCTGGGAAATGGAAGGCTGAGTCAGGAGATATTGCCAGCTACCACCACCATGAGAAGCAAGATGAGAAGGCAGAACTGGGAAAAGGTACCAAGCCACGTGGCTAAACATAAATAAAAATTTTGAGTTAATTTAAGTGTAAGATCTAGCTAGCAAGAAGTCTGAGCCATTAGGCCAAACAGTTTTAATTAATATAAGCATCTGTGTGTTTATTTGGGTCTAAGCGGCTGTGAGCCGTGTGGGACCAGGAAAACTCCAGCTACACACACTCTTGGTTCTGGTACCAGCTCAGCATTCCCAGGAGCCAGTAGAGTCCCTATGTCTGGGATTCCATCTCCACTGTCCTCAGGTGGGAAAAAGAGTCATTACTTCCTCTCCACAAGCTTTCTCCTGTGACTGGGGCCCAGTGAGCATTGTGTAATGGGCCCCTTCCCTGGAAGTTCTAGTGAGTTCATGAGCAGCTCAGAAAAAGCAAATACAAACCTCTGCTTGGTTATATTTTCATTTTAGAACATTTGAGGGTGAAGTTTTTACCTGCTCCTATATACATACGATAAGCACTTCAGGTGTTATTGACTGATAGTTTGATATCAAACGAACTGACTTGCAAGTCACACCCAATCTGCTAAGACAATGATATTGGACTTCCTGGCCTCCAAAACTATTAGAAGTAAATCTGTGTTGTTTTAATAGTCTATGGCATTTTTATTAGAGCAATTCATATGCACTGAAACATCTTGATGAGTGGATAGATGGATGGAGAGAGAGAGATCCAGAAATACAAGATGATGGGGAGTGTCCTCCTTAGCAATTCCTGCCTCTAGGCCTTCAACACAGGAACTGCTCTTGAATCCTTATACACGCGGCTGAGGAGGGGGAGGAGACTGAATGATGTGACAGACCTAGCTATCCAAATAACTGTTGTTACTACGAAACAGTCCTGCCAAGACACAGGAAGATATTCCCACCACGTGGCCATGACCCCTGCCCTCTGCAATGCCTCCTTAACTCTTCCTTGGGGGCAGTAATGGATGTCTCTCAAAGGTAGCTACAGTGAATTATAGCCTGCATAAGGGAAAGAAAACAGCTGTCGGGCTGGGCTGATAGTTCAGTTGGTAAAGTGTCTGTCTTGCAAGCACGGGGACCTGAGGTCTATAGTCAGAACTCACATTTTTTTTTTTAAAAAAAAAGTCATCTAGGCATGGTGGTATACTTGGAATTTCAGCACTGAGGTAGGCAAATATGAGTGGATCTCTGGGCTCACTGGCCAGCCAATCTAACCTAATTGAAGAGATCCAGGCCAAGGAGAGACTGTCTCAAAAATAAGATGGACAAGGCTATTGAGGTAACTCAGAAGGTAAAAGCACTTGCTGATGAACCTGATGACCTGAGTTCAGTCCCCAAGACCCACATGGTTGAAGGAGAGAGCCAATTCCTACAAGTTGTCCTATGGCCTCTATACATGTGCCACGATCTGCACATACACTCTCTCTCTCTCTCTCTCTCTCTCTCTCTCTCTCTCTCTCTCTCTCTCTCTCTCTCTCTCCAAAAAAACACACACATACACACACACATACACACACACACATATGGAAAGTGAGAGATCACACTTAATCAGTCACAAATTTTCTTCGGCAAAGCAGTGCGCTGGACAGTACTGGATGTCAAATACTGTTCTGACCAGTAATATTATAATTGCAATAAGCATACAACCCTCTGATATACCAACTATGAAAGACAGTATTCACATATTACGTATTAAATCAAGCTGAATTCTTTATCCTCATCACCATGCCTTTCTGCCAGCCCAGTCTTCTGGAGCAGAAATCCAGAATCCATGGTGTCCAGTAGGTTGAGGAAGAAGAGCGTAAAACACCTTGATTTTTTATGTTTAGGCCACTTAGATGGTTGTTCAAGAGACGTTATACCCTTGAAGAAGACAAGCCTAACATTCAGGTAGAGAAAATACACACAAACACTGAAGAAGATCGGGACAACATGCACTTGGTTCACAACCATACATGATGTATCACGCATGCTCTTCAGGTATATGAGCCGCTGATCCAAAGCAAAACCCTATTGATGCCTTCAACATTCTTGACCCACAGTCGAGAGGTCTAAAGGGCACATTGCCATTTTCAGAAGTCTTAAGATTCTTCCTGTTAAGGCAGATACGCAATGGTTCATTTTCTTTTCTTCTTTTTCAAGGCTTCACAGAGGCACTGAGAAACTTGCAAAGTAAGGTGTATAAATGTCAAGATTTAGCGAGTTGGTCACAAAGTGAGTTAGGCTGGCAACTGTTCTAAGGCAAGTCAATGCAGCCTGCTTCTTCATGCAGATCTCAGCTAGTGTGATCAAAGATTATGACTCATCCCCTGAAGCTGCCTCAGTGTTTTCTGTTTTTTGTTTTTTTTCCCCCCCTGAGCCTCACTGTAACTGAAAGTACACTTGAACTTTGAGACGCGCTATGGTTCTTACACATGAATTGTGCTCATAACTCCAAGCCTGAGCAGTCTTCAGTTAAAAGAATGGATCTAATTAGTGATCCCTGAAGAGTACTGGTCTGAAAATATTGCCAGAATTTGACGTGTTGGATATACCTTAAAATGGACAGCCAGTTGACTAAGGACTTGAAAGCTGTTTTTGGCAGAAGAGTTTCTGATTTGAATGTGTGTGTGTGTAAAGTATGTGTTTATGTGTATTCATGTATGTGTGTAAAGTGTGTGTGTGTATATATTAATGCATGTGCATACGTGTGTGTGTGTGTGTGTGTGTGTGTGTGTGTGTGAATGTGAGTGCACATGTGCTAAGGACACATGTGGAGATCAGAGAACACGCTCGGGTGTTGGTGCTGTCCTTGTGAGTTTGTGACAGAGTTTTGTTGTAGTGCGCTGCATGTGCCAGGCTATGGCCTACACACTTCCGGTCATCTCCTGTTTCTATCTCCCATCTTGAAGTAGGAGATGACATTCCAGCGGTTGTCATGATGTGTCCGGCTCTTGCACAGATTCTAGAATTTTCCCCGGGTCCTCACCTTTGCAGGGCAAACACTTTTACACACTGAACCACTGCCTCAGTCCAAAAGAGCTGCTCATCCCCACACTCTCGCTCGCGTGGTATTTTTGAGTTTTAAAGTATGATGTAGTTTTCTCCTTTCTCATGGGGTGTCTGTGAGCTGTTTCTATGAGGGAATAGCAGATACTCAGGCAAACACGAGCCAAAGGGTATGCACTTTGAAGTCAGGAAGATGTGGGTCTGTGTCCCCCCCATACTCCCCTGCCACCCAGGGGGCATGAATGTCCTCCTCCACCTTTTAAAACCAAGGCTCCTTATCTAAAGCGGTTCCTGGGATGATGAAGCCCGTGGTATGTGCAGACAGATCAGGAC
Organism: Peromyscus nudipes; assembly: GCA_902168325.1. Classification (NCBI taxonomy): domain Eukaryota; kingdom Metazoa; phylum Chordata; class Mammalia; order Rodentia; family Cricetidae; genus Peromyscus; species Peromyscus nudipes. The sequence goes on along the minus strand of CABHPH010145261.1, from coordinate 10,205 downwards.
TGCAGTAGCCACAGTGTGCTGCCTTCTGACCCTCCTGGCCCACACTTTTGGATCTGGTGCCAGCTCAGCATTCCTAGGAGCTGGTAGAGTCCCTGTGTCTGGGATTCCATCTCCACTGTCCTCAGGTGAGACAGAGTCATTACTTCCTCTCCACAAACTTTCTCCTGTGGTTGTGGCCCAGTGAGTTCTGTGCAATGGGCCCCTCCCCTGGGAGCTCTAGTGAGTTCCTGAGCAGCTCTTGAAAAAGCAAATGAAATCCTCTGCTTGGGTCTTTTCATTTTAGAACATTTGGGAATTCAAAACTTAAACTTCCTTGTGTGTGCGTGTGTGTGCGCATGTGTGTGTGTGTGTGTGTGTGTACACATGTGTATCTCTGTGTGTGTGTGTGTGTGTGTGCACTTTAAGCTGCTTTTTGACAAATGTTTGATGTTGAAAGTACTGACCTAGTTAATCCATTTATCAATGCCTTAGATATCTAGCAGACACTTTTGTATATATTGTATGCACCAGGTCCTATCCTAGGTACCAAGAACACAAAAATAAGAAAAGCCTGACTTCTGTTTGTCATGGTTTCATGGTGTATTCTGTTCATGCACACTAAGCAACCTTTCAACAAAAGTATGCCCAATGACGCGCTTTACCCAGAACCTTAAAGTTCAAGGTCTCTGTTCTCACCTTTCACCCCCACAATCATCCAGTAAGCAAGGTGTTGCTCTTACTAATCATTTCCAGGTCAGCTATAAGGAAGTCAAGTACAGGGAGGGGAAGTAACACGACCAAGATCACAGAGAAGATAACCACGATCCCATGTCTCCCTTTACCTGTACTCTTCCACTGTTGGCAGGGCCCCTCCTGGGACATGAAGAAATGCGTTCAGAATGTATTTCCATCCGAATACTCACACAGGCCATACGCAGGCCCCTTGCAGTGTGCGCCCATGAGCAGTCAGACACAGCCCCCTCAGACTCTGGCACTGGCCTCCCTGCTACATCCTTTTTTGTTTTTTGTTTTGGTTTGTTCGTTTGTTTTGTTTGCATCGAGCACAACCAAGCAGACTCTCATCATGCCAGTTGCTTCAGGCCTTAATGCGCTGTTCCTTTTCCTAAACACTCCCTTCCTGTACGTGCCCGGCTCTATCTTTAGGTTCTGCTTTCTGCAGAATGGGAGAGACAGAGAGAAAGCGTGCATGCGAAAGCGTGCGTGCGTGCGTGCGTGCGTGCGTGAGAGCGCAGGTATCGCAGACTCTGGGAGGCCCTTCTTGAGGACTTTCCTGGAGCTATTTTCACAGCTGGCCACAGGGCCCTGATCATAGCTCATACTTTTCTAAAACTGTGCCATGTTTAGCTTATTGTTCTCTTTCCTCCACTAGACCACGGGTCCCTTAGAGGAGTGTCTCTGCTGCCTCTGTGTTTGGCACTTTAGTTTTTACCTGATTGGATAAATAAATGAGACACCAAGGTATGCTCCCATGCCTAAAGCACCTCTTGCAGCAGGTAGGGCCCAGAATGAATGTCCAGCTCCACACCAGTCTCTGAACTGGTGCAGCTAGACCCCCCCCTGGTGGAAGGCACCTAGCATGTACATGACTATCACCACCAGGTAACATTTCTATTGCTCATAATGCATGACACATGGATTTGATCCCAAGAGAAACACTGTCTCTGGCTGCCATACCCTTTCTGAAGAGCCTTTGTGTTTAAGAGTCCTGCGTCCAAGACTGCAGAATCGTATCTGCTTGCTGCCATGTGCCCTGCGCCTAGAATAGTACCTGGTACCCAGCGACTCCAGGAAATACTGGCTGAGTGAAAGGCTGAATGAATGAATGAATGGGCAACACACGTGCTTGGTTCCGGTTAAGTGGACACATTGTCAATGTGAGTCCTGGTCCCTCTGAAACCAGCTTGGGATTGGATGGGCGTCTCACAAGGGGAGCTAACCCACAGGCTTCACAGTGACCTGTGATCTACAGCCCGCTTTAAAACGAAGCTTCACAAAGTAGGACCTTTCTTAAGAATTTGAACAGAGAATTCTTCCTCAGGCAAGCACAGACTCAAGAGCTCACAGAAGGAAGAGTCTGGGTGTCGCAGGGGTGGGTAGAGTGCCCGTGCTGTGTGTTACAGCGGCGGAGTGAGAAAGCCCCACGTGAGGGCGGGAAAGGGCTCAAACTAGAGAGGAAGAAAGCCTGCCAGCAGAGAGGCAAGCAGAAGCTGTGGGCCTGCTGAGGTCATGCCAGCCTTAAGAAAGTGGCAGAGAAAGAGGAACCGGTTGCTTAAATTCTTGACAACTTTCTTGTTTTGGACCCAGGTCAAGTGCATCCTAATTGAAGAGGGACCACCTTACTCACAGATGAAGCAGGTTTATTAAAACATGCTACATCTGGGGCTCCCTGAGCTCACCCAGTGCTTGTGTGAGAAGATAGAAGGCACACCTTCCGGCTGAGCAATCGTTTTCTGGCTGCAAAGACGAGAGCATTTTCCTTTCCTACTGTGAGGATAGGATGGGCACGTATGTCTACACCAGATACCTAGACTGACAAGGGCAGAAGGTGGGCTGGATTTGAGTCTTCTAATACCTGTTGCACCCAGCCTGTTTTTATAATGTCCAAACTGGCCTAGCTTTGCCAGCTAGCTAGCCTTGCTGTGTGTTCTATGACCAGACAAAGACAGAAAGTAAACGTAAGGCTTGATGCCCACTGCTTGGCAAAAACTAACAAACACAAACCCTCTGCACTCTGAATTATATAAATGTCAAGGTAGCAGGTGTCCTTGGTTGCTGGCCTAGAGCACCTCCATCCAGCCCAGAGACCATCACCATGCTTTGGACAAGACCGAGTCACTGGTCCAAAATAACATCTGTCCCTCACACAGCAAGCCAAGACTTGCTGCATGCTAAAGGACAGGAATATAACCTGGACAGCATCCTGGCAGCCTCTGCTTAGTGAACAGTCGTGTAAGAAAAGCATATCAGAAACAGGCCACTTCAGAAAAGCTCTGAGTAAAAGCTGCCAAGACTGGTGTAAAAATTAATAGAAACCCTGAGTGCCTACTACGAGAACTTCATTTCAAGATCCCACTTTCGAAGATTGTTTTATTTACCAAAACATTAGATTTTAGAAGTCTAGAGCTTTGATCAATCCCCAAAGTCCTGTGAGTTTAAAAACAGATAAAGACAAAAATCAGTCTGAGCTCTTAGGATGCGAAAGCAACCCCAGTTTGACTTTTAAAGACTACTTATTTGAAAATATTGGGGTTTTTACCCATTTTGTATGGATTTTCAATTAACTATAGACAAATAACTATATGATTATCTCGCTGACAAAATGCATGTGTTTTATGTGGAAAAATTAGCTCCTGAATCCAAGTGTCAAATAAAAGCCCCTAAACGATGAGGTGTTTTTCTTTAGAAAAGGTGGTACTAACCCAGGGCAATGAGAGGAGCAGGTGCTCTCAGGATGTCTCCATACACCGCTGGCACCAAGCAGGCCTTTAAAAATGATTGGCCTTGAATGACCCTGATTGCAGCAGTTGGAAATTTTAGGGGCTGAGTCTCAAGGACGGACAGGAAGCTAGGGCGGGAGATGGGTGAAAACCAGAGAGGGTGGTCGTTTGTCTTGGAGTAGGCATTGTCTGGTAACCCAAGAAGAAAGTCCCTCTTTCCCTTTTCTTCTCCTCTCTATGGCATGGCCAAAGATGATCTCTCTCCTTGCTTGATGTTCATGCAACGTCAAGAACTAACACTAGGGAATTAACTCTTTACAGTGTACAAAAGGATTGATTATTCCACAGCAATTAGAAATGGTTCTGCCGGGGTGGTGGTGGTGGTGGTGGTGCACGCCTTTAATCACTTGGGAAGCAGAGCCATGCAGATCTCTGTGAGTTCGAGGCCAGGTTGGTCTACAGAGCAAGATCCAGGACAGGCACCAAAACTACACAGAGAAACCCTGTCTCGAAAAAAAACCAAAAGAAAAAAAAAGAAGTGGTCCTATAGGAAGAACTCTTTGACAACTAGCTGAATCAGGATTGGACACCAGGAAAAAATGCTTTGGGAGGGTGTGGTAGAGGGGCGGATAAGAGAGAAGGGAGCAGGCATAGGTGCTTCAAGCTTCCACTTGCTCAGGCCAACTCTGGTCACAGTATTCCAATACTACACAGCCAAAAGAAGTCAAGTCTCATGGTTGGCTAGGCCTTAGAGTCACCTGATGCCCAGGCTGCACCCGATGCCAATCATAGCAGAATCCCTGAGATGGACCCATCCAGAAACTGTTTTACTGTTGTTTTCCATTTCCCCAAAAGATCCTATGTATAGCTAAGATTGAAACTTGGTGTCTGAAAGAAAGACTTCTTAGAATTTAAAATTCAAAAAAAAAAAAAAAAAAAAGCCTGGGCATCTTTCAGCATGTAGACTCAGATTAAGTAGATCTGCCTGGGAGGGACTGAGATTAGTAGCAGAGGTTGGGTCTGAGAAAGTTACATAGGACCTGTCTCTAGATATTGCCTCTGAGCATGCCCAGAATTTCCGGCAAGGGCCTTGAAGTTGGGCTACTTCAGCATCAGGCCAAGGACCGTTGTCATAAAGAGATTCATCTTCTTATTGTGCTCCTGAGATAACTTGGGCATCCCAGCCTGCTCAGAGGCTGTGGCTGTCATGGGAAATGCTCTGCATGTCATATCCATGAGGGACTGGTTCATTCTTTGTCCTTCTGATTCAAAGAAAGGTGAGGTCATAATTACATCTAGCCTGCTCTTAGAGACCTGTCTTAGTTTGGGTTTCTATTGCTGTGAAGAGAGACACCATGACTACAGCAACTCTTACAGAGGAAAACATTTAATGGAGGCTGGCTTACAGTTTCAGAGGTTCAGTCCATTACTGTCGTGGTGGAGAATAAGGTGACATGCGGTCAAGCATGGTGCTGGAGAAGGAGCTGAGAGTTCTACATCTTGGTCTGCAGGCAGCAGGAGACTGTCACACTAGACCTAACTTGAGCATATAAGACCTCAAAGCCTGCCCTCACAGTCACACACTTCCTCCAACAAGGCCACACCTACTCCAACAAAGCCACACCTCCTAATAGTGCCACTTCCTACTGGCCAAGCATTCAAACACATGAGCCAACAGGCCATACCTATCCAAACCACCGCAAGACCCAAAGCTTAGTTCTGAAAAAGGAATACAGCTGTGATGCAGGGGACAAATAAGTTGAAAGCTGCCACTTCCTAATAGCCATTATATGGACACGGGAAAACCAGATTCCTTGAAGATAAATAGATGCTCCTGAAACTGTCACGTGGCGTATGTACATACGTACAAGCACATTTAAAGTTCTTACTGTTCTCCTGCATGCAGCTTTAATTCCTACTTTTAAAAAGAAAAACTTGGAACACAGTTACGTTTGTTTATGTACAATTACCAACTAAACTAATATTCACTTGTCTCTTTGGGTCACTGGAATGGTTAATCCTTTAATCTTTTAAAAAGTCAATCAAGAATATCTACAGCTCCAATTCTGTTTGTCCCCAAAGCAGACATCAAGATGCTTTTCCACTCAACACTCTTCACAAAATACATTCACAGGAAGAATGTGTCGATGGATTCTTTGCGGTGGACATCTCACAACCTGAGCTTAATGATTCAGCCGGCCTTTATCCAAGGTGAGCTTCCAGATCAGATCAGAAACACCACCGATGCTTCCTGAACACACTGGGTAGCTAAGACGGTATCAGGAAGAGAAAACAGTAGGAATAGAAAACAGTTTGGGTGGTGAAACAGAGTTAGGTAGCTGAAGTGGAGACAGACGCACAGAAATCTCTTTTCAAGCTAGATGCACAGAAATCTCCTCTTTTCAAGCTAGAAGTGAGGTTGAGTTCAAAATCACGGAAAGAAGGCTCAGCGGGTAAGGGTACTTGACATCAAGCCTGAGGATTTGGATTTGATCGCCAAGGCCCTGCAAATTGTCTTCTGACTTCTACATGCACTCCGCAGCGTGCCTGCATGTGCACATACACACATAAATAAACTGGAGGGTGGGAGGTCAAGAAAGGCATGACCCCAGAGGGTAGGAAAGGCACAGGGAGCCGCGGTGGGGGATGGGGGGTGGGGAGTGGGGGGGTGGGGGTAGGGGGTGCAGTTTGCTTCAGCAAGCGCTTTCTTGAAGCTGGTCATGCTCATGTCCTCCATGTCTAGTCTCCCAGCTCCCGGGCAGCCTTCACAGGTTGAAAATTATAAAACAACCCTTGTAAACTGGGCACATCGGCGGGACTAAAAGACAAAAGTTCTCCAGTTCCTAGGAGATTTAAATAATGACTTAATCCACCTAATGTCTCCACATGATATACCACACTATGGGTCCGTATTAGCCACTGAGATGCGAGAGACAAAGTTAAGCCGTTAGTCCTCTATCACACAGCACAGCCTGGGCAGCATCAGGCCTCAGTGAAGTCCCTGGTTTTTTTTGTTCTGGCCTCGGGGAGGACACAAGGTAGAGGTTTGCTCTACAGGCTCCAGGCTTTCCAGAGAACAGTGAAGCAATACACACACAGCCAGGCCAAGGTCTCATTAACACCTCTATGGGCTTTCACAGTCAGGGAAACTCGAATCCCAGGTCCTCTTACCAGCAGCAATCCCGCTAAGAAATCTCTATTGCAGAAGCAGGATTGAGTAGTTGCCCCAGCTTCCAAGCCCTGTACTAACCCTAGCCCCTGAAGTGAGGGGACCACACCCTTCAAAGGGACCACAGTCACGCCGTAGACCGGTTAATCCAAGAACCAAATTAGCCCAAGAACCAAAGCCAACACCGGTGCCGCCTGGCGCCGCACAGCGGAGAGGGAGTTCAGGGGAACCCGCGGAAACCCAGCCGCGCTGCACCCGCGCAGCAGAGAGGCGCACCCACTTGGACGCACCCGCCGGTCGCCTGCCCCTCAGCCGAGGGACACCAAGCTTCTGCAGCCCTGCTGGAGGCGGCGATGTGGGGACAGTAGCTTTCGCCCTTGCTCTCAGCCCCCCGCCCCCCACGGCTGCCCGCGGGCGCCCAGGGATGATAGCAACACGGTGACCACCACCTGCCCGTGGCTAGCCCTCCCTGGGCCACCCCCAGGCCATCCCGCGCCACCCTTACCTGAGCCAGAGATGTGGACCCGGAGCGGGCGGCCCCTGCTCGAGGCGGACGACAGGTCGCTCTGGGAGCGGCCGCGGGGACTTGGGTCCCCGGGCAGCCAGCGCAGAGCAGGCGCTGGCGGGCTGGGAGCCTCGGGCTCGGGGTCCAGATCCGCCGCTGCCACCGCCTCCTGGCTGGCTGGCTGGTCCGGGGACATCGCAGGGCTCCCGCCGGCTTCCGCCATCGGCCCTAGGCGCCGGGAGGGAGCGAGCTCAGGCAGGGTGGGGCCGGCGCAGAGGGCTGCGCTGTCCTCTGCAGCCCCGCGTGGAGCCCCCGGCCGGCTGGCAGGGCGGGGAGGCGGCCGCAAGCAGCGGTGCGCAGCGCGGGAGGAGGAAGAGCACAGAAAAGTTTGCACAGGAAGGAGCCGCCTACAGCCGGCTCTCGCTCCCGCCGGTGACAGCCACGGGCCCGAGCCTGCTGCCCTCAATGCCCGGGAACCTGCCCGGCTGCTCCACCCCCGCAGACGCGGCCCCTCCACCGGAAGGCAGGGGTCTGTAGATGTTGGCCCAGCAAGGCTCACCCAGCCGGGTCTCAGAGAAGTGGAGTTTAAGCTGCAGTGGAGCTGAGATGCCAGGTCAGGGTTAACAGCACCATTTGCACTCAGTCGGGGCGGGGTGGGGATACTCGGATACGCGTGCACACACCTGAGCGCTTGTGATAGGACAAGGACCCAAAGACCGTCATGTGTAGTTTTACAGGTGCGAGATACCGGCGCCAAAGGGCACTGGGTTTGCCCGAGGATTCCTGGCAGATCTGGAGTCGCTTGTGAAGTCTGTTCCTTTGATCCTCCTTCTAGCGCCTCTTGCCCTTGTCAAAGCTCATCTCTGTCTCTCAGCGCCCCACATTCCTGGGCTTCCGTCTGTGCTGGGTCAGACTCAAAGGTCGTGGTTTTTTAAAAGATCGGTCTTCTAAGGGCTGAATTAATGTCACAGATGTGATGTTTGAGTCGAGGCTTTCCAACGGAAGAGCCGATGACTGGCAATGGGTGTCTCAGTAGACAGCAAAAGGAGCAGTGATTTTGCTCATTGGAACGCCAGCTTTATCAGTTTCACAGTTAGGTCCCCAAGTCGTGGCCGGCCCAAAATTGAAAAGCTGTAAACCAGAGCTAGGGAGCCGACCATCTCTGCAAGTGTCTGGCAGTGGAGGAGTGTTTCTGGGCTTCACATAGGGACCATAGGCAGTGGCAGGAAGGGTAGGAGACTGAAAAGCGAAGGGAGATCAGAGTCAGCCATTACAACCACACACACACACACACACACACACACACACACACACACACACACCCCAGGTGCTTCATCAGGCACTTTGTACGGAATATTTCATTCAACAAGAAAAGAAACCCAGACATTAAGGTAAAAAGAGAAACAAAAACTGAGAGAGCAAAGCTAAACAAATACAGACATCCGAAAGGCCCAGCAACTAGGTCATGGTGTTCACGGTGCATCCTCGACAATTGAAAAAGGCTTCTTCTCACGGCACCTCTGTGTGTTCCTGTGTGTGTGTGTGGGGGGGGGGTCTGATTATTCCAGCTTCGCTGTGAAAACTGTCCAGATTCAGATCCATTTTCGCAGTCAGCCAACGTCATCCGGACTTGTCGTATTTCCTGCTCACAAAAGTCTGTTGAGTCTATGCTACTCCAGAACCAGTGAGATGGCTAGGCGGGTAAAGGTACTATGGCAAGCTT
>CABHPH010145260.1:49487-72915 GCA_902168325.1 Peromyscus nudipes | reverse complement strand
AGTCTAGGACACAGGAAAGGAGGCCACTGAGGGGGTCAGGCCACAGGGATCCTGCTGAGACCCTGTCTTCCATAGCGCCTGCGGACTCTTTGAGTATTGAGCATGAAGACCCACGTATGCAAAGCTGAAGCCCCTGCCTCACTACCACCCGGTCCTGGGACCTTCCATGTCCCCAGCATGGCCTCAGGGAGACCCATTTTGGGGTAACCTGGTCTGGGCTGCCTCTCTCTCACCCTTAGCTCTGGTCCCCCTTCCATCCCAAGGCTTCTCAGCAGAGAGAGAACCTTCTGGAATTGATGTTCATCTTGGTGACGCCGATGAGCTTGAGTGGTGTGGAAAGGCTGAAAGAGGATGCCAGAGGGGAGTCACAGAAGAGGTCGGACAGCTCATCTCGCTCCTCCAGCTCAAAGGCAGCATCATTGAGCATCCTCCTGTGCAGGCGGCAGGTCTGCTCAATCTTCAGCTTGTTGATATCTCCACGGAGGCGCATGAGCTGCCTGGCCAGCTGCTGGTCCTGGAGCCGCATCTCTGCCTGGAGAGGAGAGGCCAGACGTGTGTCAGCAAGGGGTGTGGAGGCTGCAGTTCTGCGAGCTCTGCTGAGGAGACTCATTACTAGGACTCCTAACTGATGTCATGGATCACTGACAGGTCCATCTGGCAGCAGGCTTACTTTCTGGGTCAGAGAGGCGAAAGGACACTATGGTGTCACGGGAAGGTGTCATTGCCCGCTTTGTGCCAGGCTAACAACTATGCCTAAGTCCTTATCCATGCCAGTCCTAGCTTAAATGCACTCCCAGTTCATTCCCGTTCTTTGGTGTTCAAGTGGACGTTCGGGCGGAATGAGACTGCAGAGAGTAACAGGCACCAAATTCGGCGGCACAGCTCCCCGGTGGGGAGAAGGGCTGTGATGGGCAGGACAATGAGGGCTTTCTACTGGGACCGTCCCGATTAGGTCACGTGTGTGGGGGCTGGCATAACGTGCTTTGTTATCTGTCAATTCATACATTTGACAATGTATTTTCATCACATCCACCTACTACCACCATCCCCTAATTTTCCCAAGTGCCCTCCCATTTTAACTTCCAAATTCATGTCCTCCTTTAAAAAAAAAGTGTGATTAATAACTCTGAGTCCACTTAGTGCTACCCACATGCACATGGGTGTGGGTCATCTACGAGGGTACAGGGCCCTACCAGTGGTCATGTGACTGCCCCCGTCACTCTGCAGCCTGCTATTTTTTCTTTCATCAGACATCTTACAATGACTTATTGATATATATCTCAATAAAGGTTCCTAAAAGCCGATCATTAAAAAACGAACTGACATTTACTATGAACCAGAGTTAATCCTCATGATAGCCTGCAGAGTAAGATTCTTACTATGCCACAAGTCACAGATGGGGAAGTTGAAGTCAGCTGTCAAAAGGCCTTCGGTGGTAAAGCTGGGGTAGGGGCTCAGACTGTGAGTAACCAGGAGACTGACAACTCAGTCAGTTCTGCCTCTTAGGTAGAGTGGAGCCTAAGGTATAGAGCTGATCAAAGCTGGGAGACTCTCTAGAGGGGTTCTGATGTGTTTTTTGCACCTCTATTTCCTGTTAGGAAAGGGATATACTGAGAACTCTCAGTAGCACTTTTCAAAATCCATCTACACCTCAAACCCTGCGGCACCTTCCAGCCTCCCCGAGGGACCTGCACTGAAGAGGGACCTGCACTGAAGGTCCATATTTCATGTGAGGATCCTGGAACTCCGAGGGCTTTAAGGTGTCCCTCAGCTTTACTGTTGTGACTTGGCAGAGATGGAATGCAGCTGTGATCTCACTAGGCTTTGTGGGCAGGGTGTCCCATTAGCAAAGCTTCGTCACTAAGATAGGCCACCAGCTGTTTCTACTTGACCTGAGACCCAATTCCATCTTGCCATTTACTCTGCCTACGCCTGCAAGTGTTTCAGTACGTTTTCAGTCCTCAGACTGAGTTCCGTGGCCTACCAGGTGCCTGGAGCCGAATGAGCCCTGAAATTCAGGAAGGACTCGCCCTATGGCTATGCAAATGAATGCAAATTTCTCACTTTCTCCATTGGGTTTGGAATACCTACCCACTGCCATGAAGAAAATTAGTGACTTCACTAGTGAGCATTCAGTATTCTCTCTCTCTTACACACACACACACACACACACACACACACACACACATACAAAATACATAAATAATAAATCTTTTTTTCTTAAATGTGAAGGGCTAAGACTCAGAAATTTGAAAAAAAATGCAGAATCTATATAACATAAAATGTATCCTCTTGGTCATTTTGAAGCACACAGTCAGTCCAGCAGTGTCAAAGGCATGCATTGGTGTGCAGACATGGCCACCACCCAACACCGGAATTTTCCCGTATTTCTCAACTAAAAGAAGTGTTCATAAAAAAAAAAAAAATCCCCATCCCCTTCCTCCAGCCCCTGACAACCCCATTCCACTGCCCATCGTCTCTATGAACTAGATGGCTCTAGAGACGCCTCCCCCCCAGCCTCCCCCTCCCCCGTGAGGAGGATCCTACAGTGTTTGTGCTTATGTAGCTGGCTTATTTCATTTCTCATCATGCTCTCCAGGGTCACATGGCTGAGAGGCTTTTAAAATGAAATTTCCTTAGCAATGTCTAAAGGACACAGGTCACTGTGGGTAACATGAATGACAAGATCTGTACCCCCACCGCTGGCTCCCTGGCTCTTCCCCACTCCAGGCCAGAGGCATCACATTTATCTGTCTTAGAGACAGGAAACTAACTCAGGCCCAGCCCTCCTGGGAATGGTGGCACTCAGATCCCTCTGGGTCAAGCAGTGGCTTTCCTGGGGCCTGGAGGTGATGATGGACTTCTGGGGGAGACCCTGTTGCAGCCCCACCCCCCACCCCCACCCACTAGCTGAACCAGTCACTAATGCTGAACTCCCACCTCCACTTCTCCAAGGGGCTGATGAGGGCTCCAGACCAGACAAGAAGCTGTGCATAGTAACCCTAGGGCAGTAGCTAACAGTGGCCAAATGCTTCCCTTCCAGTCAGGAAGGGACCCACAGGAACACCTAGGCTGGTGCACTGGTCCTAAGACTCAGCCTAAGGTACTCACTCAACATCGGTCAAATACTGTCCTCCAAAGCTCAGTGTAGAATGTCTTATTTTCCACCCCCAACACCCCCAGGGTGGCCTGCCCTCCCTCTGGGGAGGCAGGCGCAGGCTGGAGTCACAGCTGTGGTTCGTTGTTCCAGAAATCCTACAATCAGGGTACAACCCCCGGTGAAAGAGGGTTGGAGGGGGGTGCCATTGGTCAGGGGGTTAGGGGGATGGTAGGGAGAGGGTCTCTAGAGACCTGAGGGAGTGGAGGCAGCCTTTCTGAGAGAGCCATCGCTGTCCTTCAGACTCCTCTGCTGCCTGTGGACACTGGTGGTTTTGAGACAAATGAGAAGCCTCTTAGGAGAATCGGCCTGTTTCTTCAGGTAGAAGGTGAACTCCCAAGGGCAGGGATTAGCTAACTAAACAGTAATTACAGGGCTCGGCAAGAGAAGAGATTTCCTGACTTCCCAGCTCACTGTGGGGTGAAGAGACAAGGAGAGAAGAAAGGCTGGGAGGAGAGTCCGCTGAGAGACTCCAGAACAGAAAGCTCTCAGGCGAATGTGTCCCTGCTTACTGGGAAGAGATAACCACACCAAGTACTTTCCTGAGGAGAAAAGAGAAGCTCAGGCCTGCTCTGGGCTGGGGGCAATGAAAGTGAAGGCTGTGGACATCCCCGGGATGTCCTGAATAAGTTCAGTGGGTACCGTATATATGACCAGGAGTTTCACCCCAAACAACTGGAGGCAAGGACTCCCACAGAGACCTGTGCCCCAAGTTCACAGCAGTACACCCCAACTGCAAAATAGATGAGCACAGCCAATCCGTGCTCTGGATGTTATCCAGTCTTAGCAAGGAGGAGATTCAGATACATGTCACAGCCTGGATTTGGGGGACATTATGCTAAGTGACATTAGGGTTTGCCAGGGTGTGGGGGTTGGGAATCAGTGTTTAACAGTCAGCACACACAGAAAGAGAATACTAAGGTGAAGGACATGTGTCTAGTCCCTAATCCTGAGACGCCTGTGGATGCTATCTCAGCCTGAGAGCCTCCATTTGTCTCTGATAGAAAGGAGTGGTGTGAGGGCCAGGAACTATCTCAGCACGTGTGAAGGAAGGGGCAGAATGCATTCCATTTCCACATGGTTGGACAACAGAGACCTAATTCTTGAGGTTTACAAACACTCTTTGTATTCTGCTCTGGTGTTTGTCTAGCTTCACCCAAAGGTCAGCCATTGTTATAATCAGACATGTATAATGTCAGGCATTGTTACAATCAGTATTGTGTTGGACTCTGCCTAGAACCAGGACAATGCAGGACACTTTAACCTTAGTTTGACCCCTGTGAATGCCGTACTGATGAGGGTGGAAGGACCAGGTGGTACAGGTAAGGTGTCTTGTTCAATGGAAACTTGAGTTTCTGGGAACCTGTAGAAGCAAAAACTCAAAGGTTCCCAGAAGCCAGCTCTACATTGTGACTGGGTTTCCAGGGGAGTTATGGACTCAGGTAGAAGTGGAAGTATGCTTCATGGAGAGGTTGTTTCTAAGAGAGGAGGCAGCTCGGCCACATAGGTGGGACTGACCTCTCCTGATAGTGGGGAGGCCTTTTGATCTGTAGCCCTGGCCTGGGCTGTGGGTTAAAGAGCTGGCACCCTGGCTCCAGTCCCCTGGGCCAGTTCAGTAGGAAGGAGGGAGCTGGTTATATTGCTTGCTCTGTCTGGGGGGCCTAGTCCATTTCCTCTGGGTTGGGCCTGTATTGATTGGGAAGGCCAGATTAGAGTCCAGGGCTAAGAAGAGAGCTTGGGGCCCTTCAAGGTCTCCTGGGGAATTCCTGGCTCTACACAAGTGTGAAGCTCTAAAGATGTGATAAGGTTTTCAACTTTTCATACTTGGAAAGTCCCCAGACTGTTACCTTCTCTATGAGAGGCTGGACTTTCAGAGCTACCAGGGGCTCTGGCTTCCAGTCCCCAAACAGCCCTTTCTAGGTGAACATTCCTGGGCAGGTGTGAACCCCTGGAAGAAAAGGGAAAAGGATGGCTGCCCCCCACCCCCACCCCATCCCTGCTGCATCAGAGAGTACAGGGGTGTGAAGGAGGGAGGTGTGCCTGGAAGGGGCACACAACAGAGAGAAGCTGGAGAGGTAAGTTGAGGACTGGTGGGGACCTGAGTTGACACTTCTCAAAAGAAGACAATTCGGTAGCAGGCAAATTTAGGCAAAGGTGTCCAACATCTCGAATCACCGGGGAAATGCAAATCAGAAGTACAACAAAGCCGGGTGTGAGGGCGTACCCCTGTGATTCCAGCACTTGGGAGGCTGTGATGGGCAGATCATGAGTTCAAGACTGACCTGGGTTATGTTATAAGTTCTAGGCTAGCTTGAGATGCAGAGTGAGACCCTGTTTCAAACAATAAACAAACACCCACAGCAAGATACCACCTCACCTCAGTTATCATGGCTACTATCAAAGAGACAGGAAATAGAAATGCTGGTAAAGACATGACAGACACACACACACACACACACACACACACACACACGCGTCACTGTAAACAGAACTACCTACCTTGACGACCTGAGAAGTTTTAACGTACTCCCATGTTTATTGAAGGACAGTCCACCACAGTCATTATGTTAAGTGAAATAAGCCACAAATACCACATGTTCTCACTCATTTGTGAAAGCTGAAAAAAAGTTGAACTCTAGAGGTCGCTGGAGGCTGGGATGGTTATGGGGAAATACAGGAAGACTGGGTAGTGGGAAATCCATTCCAATATTCTTTTGGTAGTACTGGGGATTGAACCTAGGGCTTCATGAACAGGAGGCAAGCACTCTAACACTGCACTACGGCCCTAACTCAGTTCTACTAGTCTGATCATACCCAGATAAATAGTCTACAACAATTTAGTATATGTTTCAGAATAACTCGAGAATTTGAGTGTTCCCACCACAAAAAAGGGATAGTACTTGAAAAACTAGAAATGCTAATTTTGATTTGACCACCACACACAATCTCTAATTATTCTACCATACCCCACAATAGACCCACACATGTTGATTTAAATATGTGTGTGTGTGTGTGTCAGAAAGGGATTACCCAGCCTACAGACATGCTTCAGACTGAACCAACCCCTTTGATACTTGAGACCACCACGGCTGGCCTCCGTGTTAGCATAAGACACCTCCTCATGCAGAGCAGAAGAATTAAATTCTTGGAAAGAGGGAAAAATGGAGTTAACTTTGGAGAATAACACAGCAATATGCCAGGAGTTGGGAGGCTGTGTTGAGGAAGCAGAAGGCACCTTCATGCTCACTGACTGAAGGAGCCGTGGACAGCATAGCCATTCGGAGCATGGGCTCTGAGGCTGGGCAGATCTGATTTCAACCCCCCCATGCTGATAATCAGTTCCCTCATCTGTAAAAGGGGGTGCTAATACTATCAGTGGCCCCCACCTTGGAAGGTGGCTGTGAACATCAAGTGTGATAGGAGTAAACACGCACAGTCCTGATCCTGACCTTGGTTCCTCCTATTTTCCTTTCCCAACACCCTGACAGGCAGGTATTTGTCACCTCCATTTTACAGTGATAAAATTGGCAAGGATGAGGTCAACTGCAAGTGGGCTATAGTAGAACTGGAAGTCTAATCTAATTGTAGATGGGTGCTTTTCCCACCCCCACCCATGACCAGTGACTGGGCCAGCTGCTTTGCAGTTGCCTGTGGGTACTCAATAACTTCCCAAACCACTCCAGATTTGCAGCATGGACTTTCACAGAGACCAGGAGGGATCTGTCCTAAACAAACACCCTGGGTGCCCTCCCCTCTCCAAAGCAGGACTCCGCCTGCAGGTCCCTAGGTGATGTCTGCCTTCTCTTGAGAGAGACTCTCTGGAACACAAGACCCCATCCCACCTACCTCAGCTCCACAGCCCAGCCACCCAAGGGCCTCTCATCTTACTACAGGGGATGTAGTGGGATGAGAAAATCCCCTCTTGCCTCCTGTGGCTCTTGGGTTGCCCTGAACTGCTTCTCTGCTGAGCTGTGGTCCACAGGCTCCTTTGTTCCCTTCTCAACACTGCAGTGAAGAAGGGGGACTGTGGGTGGGGCCTTGGGAGGGGGTCAGCTTCAGCCTATTGGCCATAGTCCCTACAGCTCTTAGGTCCCAGAGGCATGTCTGGGGATGGAAGGCCTGAGTTCTCTCCTTCTAGGAGACTCTTTTCTGCAGGGCGAGGCATGAGTTCCAACTACAGTGACAAGACAAAAGAACCCAACACTTTTCTCTCTCTGACCTTTTATTTTTAATAACCCCTTTCTCCTTGATTATATAGGGTGTTTCTATTTTAGAAATTTCTGGAAACTGCAGAAAAGTGGAAATAACGGTATTACTAAGAAGAAATGAATATCACCACCGCTCTGACTGTCTTTCATCTCCTGAACCTTTGTCTATAAGGTCGTATTTATTTATTTATTTCGAGATGTGGTCTTGCTATGCAACCCTGGCTGGCCTGGCACTCTCTATGTAGCTCAAGTTGGATTTAATACAAAAATTGTCATAACCCCTACAAAGTTAGTATCTTCTCAGACGGATAGAATTGGGTGTTCACAAGTGGAAGAGACAAGCCTTGGGCAGACAGATGCCTGGGCTTCTTGTGTGTCAAGGCCCATGCCCCTAGTCTCCTGCTGGCTGCCTCTCAATAGTTCATCATCTTCCCTGAGACAGAATGGTCCCAGTGACATGTTCTGGGGCATGGCATACAACCCTGTGGAGCATCCTCTTCTGAAACCATCAAGGTTTGAACGTGGGCCTTTGAGAGCATGTGGCCCATGACATGAACATGTGACAGGTCTCTGAAAGCAGAAAGAGTCCTGGACCCCGAGTCAGATGGGTGCCATCCTAACAGGCTTAGCCACAGGCTCGGCTGTGTCACTTAACCCCTCTGTCCTAAGACTTCTGGTCTTTCTGAGTCTCTGTCTTCTCCTTTGTAAAAGGGGAAGCACCAACAGCCTCAAGCTTCCGGGAGCACCGCACGGAGGTGCTCTGGGGCCTTAGAGTCCTCTCTCCTGCCATCATCAAGCATCTCCATCCCACACAGTGATTGTGACCTGTCATCTGGCTGGGCATCCAGCAGATAAGGATAATGGAAGCTGGTGCCCTACATGCCAGAGCTGTGTGCTTGCCTAGATGTGCCACTGAGAACTCGGGCTGGCGATCAAACTGAGGCCACAGGCACTGCCGGAACCTGGGTCTCCAGCTCTGACACACAGGTCCTGTCCGGTTAGTACTCACCAGGTTTCCGATTCTGTTTCTAACAGCTATAAACACCTTCTGCCTGCAGGGATCAAACACCTGCAGGAAACTAACAGCCAGTGTAGGTGCTATGGATTCTCAGGTTCTGACCACAGAGTGCATCAGGGACCTGGGAGGCTTTTACTCTGTCTGCCACTGACAGAGCAGATGTCCTGGCTCCTGTTTCTTATCTCCTTATCTGTCAAGGTCACTTCTGAGCAAGATCATAGAAACAAGACAGGAGGCAGGCGACTGACTGCTGGTGGCTCAGCTCCAGGCCCAGGCCTGAAGCTGCTTCCCTGACCAAAGGCAACTGGAATTCCACACTCAGATAGAAGCTGACAGACTCCTGCTGCCCAGGGCCATGGCTTTCCCATGTCACCCTTCCAGGACAGTTACCACCTCATCCCAGACCACCCATTAGGCTGTCTTCACTGCAGGCACATAGCTGGGGGCTGTGACCTGGGAGCCAGAGCAGTCTAGAATCAGCAAAGGAAC
The DNA here is from genome assembly GCA_902168325.1 of Peromyscus nudipes. NCBI lineage: Eukaryota > Metazoa > Chordata > Mammalia > Rodentia > Cricetidae > Peromyscus > Peromyscus nudipes. The sequence continues at coordinate 64,043 of CABHPH010145260.1, read as the reverse complement.
ATGATGGTTATTTTTGAGGACCCTGAGAACAGCGAGGTTGGATCTTAGCTTGGGGACGTCAGGTGGCCCCAAATCACCAAGTACAGAGGCTGCCCTGCCTGCCATAGTTGGGTGGTGACATGCTCTTTTGATCTAGTTGGAGCAGAGATGCCAGGCCTTAGTTGGATATCATATGATATTTATGGTTTGATAATCAATGAATGAATGGAGACCAGGAGAGGACCAAGGGAGCAAGAAGGGATATCAGATGGGAAATGAGGGAGGTCCCTAAGCTTAAGGTGTCGGCCCTGTTTCTGCCATAACTGCCTCCATGTGGCCCAAGGAGTCTGCAAAGGGGTCAGAGTGCTGGAGCTCAGGCCAGTAGTCCAGGAACCACACTTCTTAGAGATGGCCTCATGACCCTTGAGGGTTGGCTTCCCATTATCCCTGGTATATATTAGCTGAAGGGAAAGCCACTCTACTTTAGGTTGACAGGGATGTTGGCAGAAACACCCCATATCTTGGGGTGAAAGCCAGGAAGGAATGTCAGGAGGGATCCCCCAGGCCCTTCTTTGCTTTGGAAACCTGTCCAGATCCTGAAACTCCTCTCTGCTAGCCCCAGAGGAGGCAGCGAAGGGTAGACAATGCTTCCTGTTCCTGCACAGCCTGCCTTTGAATGAGGGCACATTGACAATGGTCTCCCTGGCTGTTTTAACAGCTCCCAGGAGGACCACCAGACAGACAGGAGGCACACTACAGGTTGCCCTCTGCTAGGACCAAAACTTCCATTAAAACCAGGGTCTGGTGGCAGAGGCCTAAAATTGCCACCTACTTCGGAAGCTGGGGGGGGGGGGGGGGGATTTGCAAGTTCAAGACCTGTCTGGGCTATAGAGTGAGTTCAAGGCCAACCTGTGCAACTGAGAAGAACCTTATCTCAAAAAGCATACTAGAAGGAGGACTGGGGATACATGGAAGGGCACTTGCCTAGCATGGGAAGGAAGGTCTTTAAATTCAGTCCCCAGGACTAAAGACAAACTTCCGTTGAGTTGGGTGTTCAGCAGTATGGAGGGGGAAAGCCCACATACTGACTGGAATTAGAGTCTCGGTCTGTTCCTCAGACACGTGGGAGGAAGGATAAATTCGCACATGAGTCTAACAAATACACAGGGAGGGCAGGGGTGCCCAGAGACAGAGAAAGCTTGATTCTGAAGTTAAATAAATACAGCATAATAAAGGTTATGCAAACTAGTTTCACTGGGGCCTTAAAAATGAGCGGATTTTAAAGGCACCTTGAGGGTGAACATAAGATACATTAGAAAAGTAGCATGAAGCTTTGTTTTAACTGAGACAGAGAAAAGAAAACATTCTAACCCAGCCACTTCCAGCTAAGTGTTTGATGAGCTGCCTTGCTGGTGTCTGAAGTCTTTTCAGGGTCTCTTGGGCTTCTTTTCATCCTTGGTACTCTAGGTGTGGTATGGCATATGACATTTAGTGTCCCTTGGAACATATTGGAAATTCCAAATCACAGGGCCCCATCTCAGACCCACAGAACAGAATACTCATCCTTACAAGAGACTGGGGGGCTCTGAATGCACATTGGAGTTTGGAGGCCAAATGGTTTTTCAGCATGTTCAGCTGGGCCTTCCCGGCTCAGGCCAGCTCACCAGACTCCCTCCTGCATTTCCCAAAAGTGAAGGGTGACCCTGGCTTTGGCACTTCCTAGCTAGGTTCACTGACTCCCAGGCGCTTCAGAGAGTTTGTCCACACACGATGAGAACAAAGACAACAAGTACCCAGGACCTTTGTAGGATGGAATGGCATGCAGGGATTATTCTCACTCAACCTTGTTTTTCTCTCTGCCTCCAACCCACACATTCTGTTGACTGCTGACATCCGTGTGAACTCAGTTTTAGGAAAACTGCCCGCGGCCGATGGAGGATGCTGTATTCTGTGGCAGCAGCTAAAACTAGCATTAGCACAGTGACCTGATGGCCCAGGGTTCAAATGCCAGCTTTCTTATTCCCAGCTGCATTCCTCTCTTGAGTCTTTTTGGTCATCTTGAAAAGGGAAGTTTGGAAGGCAAGGTCACATGACAACGAGAAGTGAGTCACGCAAGTGACGTACCTGGCACACACTGAGCGCTGTGACACATCTGTCACCACCATCACCATCATTACCCACCCCGATCACCCAGGAGAACGGATGATGTTGTGCAGATAGAAGGCATGTTACTAATGCATATATTTCTTGTGCCCACGTCAGACAGCCCTTGGCAACCAAATTAGTCCTGACTATGACTGCCCTGCCCTGGGCTCCTACAGTCTGAGTTACCCTAAATATGGCTGGTCTGCTCCTCTTAGTCAGCACACTCTGGGTGGGGCACCTTGCCATGCTTGTTTTTGATGTCCTGGCAGTGAGACTAAGCATGCCCCATAGATCTCAGGCAATGTTCTCAGCTAGGCTGGGTGCTGCTTGAACCAACCTTCAAAGTCTTTAGATGTTCAGCATCATGCTCTAGGTGTTCCTTTCAATGGCCTGAGGTGTGGCTGAGGCTTTGGGGTCTTTCCAGAGCTCCCCATGGTACTTTTCCATCTAAGGGATGATGGGGGTGTCTAGGAAGTTGAAAGGAAGCCCCTACTGTTTTCCATTCACTCAGAGGAAACACCGAGTTTCTCTACTCCCCCACTCCAAAGGGAAGCCCACAAGGAATGTGAACTTATTTAGACAGTAAACAACTCTGCTCCTAGAAGCAATAAACTCTCAAATGAACCCCAAACCAACAAATTGCATCCTTGGCTACTGGGAGTATTTTTTGTTCCTCTGTAAAAAATACATCAAAGCAGGTTGGCCTCAGGAAGTCAGGGTGCAGCTTTCAGGGTCTGTCTCTGGCCCTGCATGCCCACCTCTCCACCTCCTATGCTCCTGTGAGCACACTGTGGTCACAAAGCAAGAATCCACAGGTACCCTGTCTTCAGCGAAAGCCAATAGCAAGCATACCCATGCTCGATACTAATAGCATACACAATGGAATAGTGTGCTCTGAGCAGTCTCAATGTCAACTAAAGAGGTTCCCAACTAATCAGATGCCCAACCTCCCGAACTGCTACCACCCTGAACCCCAATGCTCTATTTCAGCCCATGAGAAATTTCAGGCTCCAGTGGAGAGAGGTCTTGCAGGACTCAACAAAACAAGCCAAGCCCGCCTCTGCTTTCCTAATACCACTGGTTCTGGAAGGCAGCTGGCTCCCTGGAGTCAGATGGCCCTGCAGGTGATTCAGGGAAGCAGCTAAAGCTTAAGGGGAGGCTTTGTTTCAGGTCTGGGTCTGCTAAGAAGCTGCTGTTATGGAGGGACCTAGTGGTTTTTCCTCAAGCAGGATGGGGAAATGCCCCACCTCCTTTCCCAGAATTTTCATGGTGGTGAGAGGTTCCTGATGGGAACCCCTGTGGGCAGTAATAGAATCCAGGTGCTGTACCACTCAATAGTCTGCCTTTGCTCACTCATCCCATCTGGAAAGCCTGACCCACCCTGACTTCTGGGCAGACTCTTATTCAACATCCTTTGCCAAAGTCTTCACCCAAAGCGTGATCAGTCATGTGCCCCATTCTGGCAGCTCTTGACCACCTTGAATTATTAGACAGCACTTCCCATGCTGAGCCCCAATACAAACAACTATGACCCCCAGACTGAGAGTCCTTCCCAAAGTCTCTCACCCACGGAGACGCACCGCTGAGCTAGTGTCAACTCCCAGCTCAGGGAAAGAGGCCGCTTGCTCACTGAGTGGTGGTCCCCAACCTGTAGACAACTGTGGTGGGTGGGGAGAGGGTTTCTTAGAGAAGTCAGTACAGGCAGACTCTGAGAATCCCCACCTTTCCAGGAATAAGAGTAGGTGGGAAAAGGGTAAGGACACCCTAATGTGGTCTCAGATCCTTGCGGGTAACACTTGCTTCCTCCATATCTTTGATTAGGGACTGACTGACTCAGGCCCCGTGTATCCACTGAGAAATGAGATCTACCCTTTGCCTGATCAGAAGACAGATGTGCAAATAGGAAACAGGCAGAGACGGAAGGTCAAACATCATGCAGGAGCACAGACAAGGTCAGACAGAAAGATAGAGATAGGGAACAAGCACAGCATACTTTCTGTACGGGGCGGCCACTCACCAGTTCCTTTCTGAGCCACGTTATAGCTTCATCGATACTCCGGAAGCCTTCCAGCTTGCCCGTGGTCAGTGGCCTGTCGCCCTGGCTGGCACTCCTGGCAGGTGGAAGAAGCTCTCTGGACTCCCTTAGAGGCATTGAAGGCTCTCCACCTCCACATGCTCCCTGCTCCAAGGGGGCCTCTTGCTGGGCAGCTGACCTTGGGAAAGGCCACGTCTGCTCCTCTAGCCTGGCCTGCCATTCCAGGTAGGAGGGTCTTCGGGTCTCTAGCCTCAGTTTCTCAGTGAGGGCCTTCAGGCTGAGGAGGTGGTCATCGGGAGGTGCGGCGGCCCCTGCTGGCCTGTCTTTCTCACCCACTTCTTCCACTTGGATCCGGGGCACAGACATTCTCTAGTCTGCCCTGGTAGCCAGACATGGGAGGTGTTGGAGGCCACTCAGGAGACTTGCTGGGTAGCAAGGTCAAGTCCTGCTCTGCAAAGACCTCATAGAGTGGTGGCCCTGGCTCCTGAAGGCATTGTTGGGATGGTAGTGCGTCTCAAGGCTTGGCAGCACCTGGAGTCAAGCAAGGCTGTAAAATGTGCCTCTCTGAGCAGGTGTGGCTCAGGGTCTATGATTTGTCCCATAATCCTGTGGGGGCCATGCTTCACAGAAGGCAGGATCAGACAAGCATCAGCAGGAATCTCTGAGGCAGCCTTCTCCAAGATCTCTCTATGCTGGCTGGAGGTGTGCAGGTCGGAGATGATAGAAATGTCCTCTTTAAGGGGGGAAGTGAGCCTGCAGGAAGGAAAAGAAGCATATCAGTCCTGGTCTCACTCCCCGAGATAGGAAACTGAGGTCCAGGGACAGGGTTTCTACTTGCCAGTTCTTGGCAAGAAGGGAGGCAATTTCACAGATCCCATACAGAGCAATTGATAGAACCAGAGCTTTACTGTCTGTAAAATCATTCTACCTCTCTGAGACCACGGAAGTCCTTGCAGCAAGTTTAGAGGCTTGAACCTGAGTCTCCAAGAGGCCAAGTGACTCACCAAGATAGATCCCTCAGCAAGAAATCGGGGGACAAAGCCAGCTGGTCTGAACCTCAGCACATAGGTCTCTCCTCTGGGCAGGTCCTCAGAGCCAGCTGACTGGCCAAGTGGGATTCTGCACAGACTCAGGACAGGTGTCTCCTGCCCCTTAGCTATCCTCACCCACCACAGCCCCACCTTCCATCCACACTCAGCTTCCAGCTCCAACAACAACACCTGACCTCACCTCTTCAATACCTGACCTCACCTCTAGCCGGCAGCCTGGGCAGGAGAGAAGCTGGCGGCTGGAGCTGGGCTGGGAAACTGAAGGAGACTCATGACTCACTCTTTTGGAAAGATGTTTCTCACGTTCACCTGGAGTGCCCATAGGGCAGCACTACCTTGCGACAGATCCAGCTGTGCTCTGAGCTGACCACCTCGGCTCTATTGAAGGGTGTAAACCAAGACTCTTAGCCCTGTCACATCAAAGCATAGGTAGAGGAGTAGCTGAGTGAGAAACAGACCCGAGCCTCCCAGCCTTAGCATCTCATGTCCAAGGAGATCTGGGCAAGGGCAGATCGGAGTAGGAGGCACATGACTTGAACTCCGGCTTGAAACTTATCTCTGCTGAGCTCTAAACATGAACTGAGGTGGAACCGTATCCAAGATAAGGCTCAGATGAAAAGCTATAGGCTCAGCCTCTTGGAGCACACGCTGCCCTTGTGTGGAAAAGGAGGGAAACAAAGAGATGCTTATTGACTTTGCGTTTTTGAAAACCCCTGACTTCATGGTGAAACAAATCGGTCATGCTGCCTTTGCACAGGCAGTATGCCCACCACCCTGGTCCCTGATGATGATCTGCTTTCTATTTCCACACATTTGCTTCCTGAGAATGCTCCATCATTACACCGTATAGGCTCAGCCTTCTTGCGGTTAGTGTAGTACACTTGAGATGTGGCTGTGTTTATCAGTATTTCATTCTGCTTTCTTAGTGAATGGATGGAATACAATTTGTCTCTCCACCTGCTGAAATGTATGAAACTGTTTCTGCATTTTAGTGATTATGAATAAAATCAGTATAAGAAATAAAAATATAATATATGTGTGTATATATATATATGCTCAAAGAAAACTTAATTCAGGTGATATCTTATTGCAATGGCAGGAAATGAGGAGACAAAGATGAAGATTTAAGATGAGGATGGTGTGGGAGCAAAGTGAGGGGGGAGGGTCCTCCCGACAAGCCTAGGCTGCAGGGAGAGCTGACCAGAGCACCAGGGCCTGCCTTCCCCAGGCTCTGAGCCGACCCTCCCCAGGGCATCACTAGGGAATGAGAACATTGCTCCCCACCACAGATAGCAGAGAAACCCAGTCTCATTTCTTGCCTTCTCTGGGCAGGGAATGGTACCTTGAGGGTCCTTCACACACACACACACACACACACACACACACACACACACACACACACACACACCAGTGATTCTAAGCCCACTATGTGGGCCCTGGGGCTCCCTCGGAAACTACTAAGCTTCCCAGAAGCTCCAAGCATGTAGCTGGAAACCCCGTAGAGATGCTGACCCTAGCTCCTGGCTGTCAGGCTAGCTGAACCTCAGTTTGGCTTTCTGTAAAGAGGGTTGGCTGATACTTCCCACCTCCTCATATATGCTCCCAGACTGTTAGCATGCTGGGAAGACACAGCAACTCTTGATATTCTGCCTTTCCAGTTCCTCATGATCGCCTTCTCCAGATCTCTCAAAGTGGAAACTTGGGAGTGGCTTCCTGGGGCCTCTCCCAGGCGCCTGTTGTCTGCTTTTTGTGCTGAGGTGCCAGCCTTCATTCTGAGTACACCTGGGGGCAGCTAAACTCTAGAAAGCTTCCTTCCCCAGACCTGGGAGCTCTCATTACACCCAGCAGGGCTTTTTGGAGAAAGTCCAATTTAGACAGGCTGAGGAGCAGCACCCTACTCAGCAAGTCCTGGGAGGGACAACACAGGGGTTGTGTTGGGAAGTACTTCCTACTCCTGCATGCTTCTCTGCAGTGGGTGGCCCTCTGCAGGGTCTCCTCTCGAGTCCCACTGTGTGGCTTTGTTTTAATTACTGTTTCTGGATAGACTCAGAGGAGGCCTGAACAAGACAGCTCAGTAAGATGACTCAGCCTAGGGGAGCCTTTCATCCACTACCTTCATGGTGCCTGTGAAGTACTGGGTATACTCTGGCCCCCTCCAGCCTCAGTGTCATCCAAAAACAAAGCAAGAGGACAGGAACTACAAAGTGGGGAGCACAATGATGGGAAAGGTGAGGTGCTTTCATGAGCTGGCTATAGGCAGCTGCCAGCTGGGACCTGGGCACCCAGTTTCTTTCTACCCAGCTCAGAGCTGGAAGGCAGCTGTGAGATCTGTGCTCTGGGTCTGTAGCTTCAAGACCACCTCGAGCCTCTCCATCCTCTTCTGAGAAGTTGGTACAGCCAGAACTTGCATAATCTGCAGACTGGGCTCAGTGCAAAAAGCAAAAGGTTCTTAAGAATCTCAGGATGCTGGATGCAGAGTATTAATAAAGTGAAGGTCTGTGTTAAATGTACAGGTCACTTAGGGGATCTGAGGCTAACAAGGTAAAAGCTATTAGCACTGTACCTAGCATGTAGGAGGCCTAGATAAGACTACATTTTAAAAGGTGGCCAAGTGGATGGAGCATATTGATAATTCCAGTCCCATTACCCACCACCGCACTGGGCTGTCAGCGGTGGGTCCTTGACCTCTTGGTGACCTGAATCATCTCTGCTCTTTCCCACCTCTGCTTGGAAACCAAAAGACCCCAGAATCTGAAGAGGCCCAGGAGCTTTCTTCCTTCCTCTATAACTGGGTGTAGGAGTTGGCCTGGAATGTCACCCACACAGGCCTGGGGAAGTGCCAGGAGAAAGACTCACCATCGACTGCCCACTTAGTAGGCACTAAGCTAACTTTGTCCTGAGCTGGTGGCAAGGTGCTGAACCGGTGTTTGCAACAGGCACCATATCCCTGGGGCAGCTTCTTGGGTGGACAGATGGCAGGCAGCTGGGCCCTTCTGTCTTTCTTGATATACTAGGGTATTCTGGAGCCTGGGCTCAGGAAGAGCCCTCTGACATGCTGAGCAACAGGCTTTTCACCTAACCTAGCTTCTTCTGGAGGGGTAAGCACAGAGCACAGCAGAAAGTCAAAAGACATCCTCAGACCTGGGGCCCAGGGCATCAGGAGAAAGAAGACAATCCCAGAATCCCACCGGGCTCAGGGATGCCCCACATGGCAGACACTCCATTAAAGCAAGGGCAAGCCTTGAAGGTGTGCCAGCCTTCCTGAAGAAATGATGTGTGGGCCTAGGGGCCCACTCTGCATACATGGCTGCTGTTCAAACATGCTCCCTGGCTTCTAGGATAGCACAGGATGCTCCGCCAGCTGTGAGCTAATTCCTAGGCTGCTGGAGGAGGTGGGCGGGTACAGTTCCATCCATCAGCCAACACCTTGTCTCATTATGAGCTAATTTGTTCATCTGGAAAGCCTTCAAGCCCACTTCCCCCAAAGGGCTCCTGGGTAGAGGAAGGCTAGGGGTCTGTTGACTAATGCCCTCCCGACTCTTTCCACTGGAACCCATCATTTCCTCTTCAGGAGATACAATCTAACACACACACACACACTCCACACACCCCACCGCCTCTCCTGCCCCCTTAAATCCCATGGCTTTGTACAGCTGTTTCTTCCTCCTCCCTTCTCTACCTCAGTTCTCAAGGATTTGAGGCCTTTCTCCTTGTGGAAGATTTCTTTAATCTTTGCTGGCAGAGTGGTGTGTTCTGGTGAGGACAGTACACAGGAAAACAATGATGTCACCACACCATGAGCTAACACTTACTAAGAGTAACCATAGCTGGAGTCATTCTAGCGACTGAGCCTGTCCTGACCCAGGAATGCACCTATTAATGTCCCCAGTGTACAGATGGGGAGACTGAAGGCCCAGATAGGTGTGGTCACTTGCCTAAGGTCACAGAGCTAGTCAGCAGTGAATTTGGGACTGGAGCCCTCTGTGTCTGCGTCTAGGCATCCCATTTATACCCGGCTCTCCTTTTTGTAAGACTTATTTGTATTTTATGAGTATGGATGCTTTGTCTGCATGTACGTCTGGGCACCGCAGGTGTGCAGCACCTGAGGAAGCCAGGAGAGGTGGTTGTGTCTCCAGGAAGTGGAGCTACAAACGGCCATGAGCAACCAAACAAGTGCTGGGAGTTGAACTTGGATCCTCTGGAAGAGCAGCCAGTGTTCCTAACCACTGAGCCATCTCTCCACCCCCTACCAGGGTCTCGTGACAGTCTCCTCTACCACACTGTGGTGTTCACAATGTGAACCAGTACTTTGGTCCTGGATCCAGAACTCAGCACAGCGCTGCCCTCTGTAATCAACCCGAAATGAATGGGCACAGAGAGCAGACCCCTGTCTCTGGGGCCTGTGCTTGCTCACATGTGTGCCAGTTGAACGGGCTCAGAGGAGCAGAGGCGCAGCTCCTGGGCTTCCTATGGTCATCTCTCTGTCCTCAGGAGATGCCACACCTACCCCTTCCCTGCCCTGACTGGCAAGTGCCCGGACAAGAGTATGTCTGTACACCTGGGTGCCTGGACGCAGGTGGACAGCCTCCCCCACCCTTCCCCAGGCAAATCAGGAACAGACTCAGCTGGCACCATGTCCTGAGACTTTGAACTGAAGAAGAGAGGACCTCCTTGGTGCTCAGCATTGTATGGGGTCATTTCCACTTGGTACCTCCTGCTTTCTGTCCTGCAGAAAGACCATTCCACTTTGCTTTGAGGAAGCTGACCCCTCAGTTCCTAGGGCACTGACATTCCCTCTCACTTCAGATACGGTCACATGACTTTAACTGAGCTAATCAGAGTACTACTTACCCAAAGCTGGCTTTATTCCCAGAAGCCTGGGGTTACTAGGGGCCTCTTGCTGTCATAGGGGAAGCATTTACTAGGGTATAACCCCAAGAACACACAACAGTTTGAGGCCCCCAATTAGACCCTGTTAGGAGTCTGACGGTTGTGGAACACAGTTCTTAGGGCATGACAGGAAGACTGTTGTCCTCTTGAACTCTCAGCAACTAAAATTACCCACAGAAGACCCATACAAAACTGGGGTTATTAAAATTCCATCATGGGAGGAAGGAGTTCATGAGGCCCCACCTTTCCTGAGGCAATATAAGCAGTTAACAGTTGCTAGGGGGAGGCGGACATTTTCTTCAGTGGTGTAGAAGGAGCCCATGTTCCTACAGGTAACTCCAATTGTTACCTAACACCATTGGTTCACTCTGCTAGACTTGAGTACACCATCTCTTTGGTCTGTCATTGGTTCCTCACCTGAGATGAACAGACATTTGTTCAATTACCCAGGACCTATAACCTAGGCTTTGATGATACAGCCCTTCAGATTCTCCTCTGGGACCTAAGCCACTTCCAGCTAGATTCCCGACAGTTCTAACTGGCTAAACGTTAGGGAAAGGAAGTAAAAGAACATGGCAAATGCTTGCTGGTATTCAGCTTTTGTTTGCTTCTATGCCACAACTGACCTCCTCCTTTGCTGTCTGCAGGGAGCTCCCATGTTGCGTGGAACCAGAAGCAGGCCACACATCCTTTGTGTTCATTCTCTGGGATCACAGGACCAGGCCCAATGCCCCTTCTGTCAAAGCCCTGACTACTAGATTTGAGCATGTGACCTGAGCTTGACCAATCAGAGGCTCAGGCCTGGGCTCTGAATTTGGAGTGTATGAGGCCCAGATGAAGAGCCAAGGAGAATTCACATGTGGCCACCTAGGTGCCAGCCAGTCCCAAGACAGCTGTGAAATGCAGAGGTCTCTTAGCAGATGGTCTCTACTAAATAACCAGGGGGCTGGCTCTGACTTCTGGTTCGGCCCTGTAGCTGCCTGCTTCCTTCCTCGGCCTTCCCCTTCCTCTCACTTCCTAAGGTTGCCCAATATCCCTGCAACCAGGATGGCTCTCCGTCGCCTACACTCAGGAGCCCTGGCTAGAGTGAGGGCTGCAGAGCTCATTTGCATGCGCCACAACTACAACTGAGAGCCAAGCCATGGCAGGAAATGTGGTGACACCTAAGACTCTCTTCTCCCACATTTCCATGTGCTTAGAGAGACACTCGGTTGAGAGCTAACAGGATGAGTTACCACCTTCTTCTTGGTAATGTTTACTGAAGCTGTCAGCACTCACAGTTGTTTCCTAATTTACAGTCAACTGCAAACAGCGCTTGGTGAGGGCAGGGTGACTGTTGGCCACATGTGGCTTTTGACACTTCTTCTGCTCCCTCTAGCAGAAATACTGCCCAGGGGTCATTGTGAGGAAGAGGGCATGCTCTGGGCTTTCCCTAATGGACAGCAGCGAGATGCCCAAGTGGAGCAAACATCTGTATGTCTGCTCAGCCTGGACAGTAGTTTAGAAACGTGCCTCTCTAGGCCACCTCAGCAAGGTGACAATCCCCATAGCAAGCCTTGCCCAGGAGTGGCCCTGCTGTTACAGTTCACCTCCTGTAGCTGGTCGACATGGATCTGAGCTTCCTGCAGCCCCACACTAGTAGGGTAATTCTCAATACTAACTCCTGATGTCACCTGGAGACCTTTTCTGCTGCCTGAAAGAGGTACAATATCCCTGCTGTTTGGGTTGATTTTGCAGGTTGGAAACAACAACGATAAAAACCTGTGTCACATAAAAACCTGTGTCACAAAACCCCAGCCCAGGAAAACTGGCAAGGGGCTGTGATGTCACCCAGGAAAAGAGGCACATTATTTAGCATTAGGAACAGATAGGTGCCCCAGGCTCCGCACAAGCAGAACATCAAAGATAATAGTTCCCAGAGGGCTTTAACACATTTGAGCCTCAATTGTTCTGAGTCTACAAGGTCCCCCAAGGCTGAAATGGCTGGTTCTTGGGAGCAGGGTCCTGCTGGGGAAAGCTGGGAGGTCTATATCTTCTGTCAACTTCCCACTGATGGCTACCATACCCCAACACTCCTCACCCACTGGTGGCTACCATACCCCAATGATGCCATGGTATTCATGAACATTACTCAGTGATCAACCTTGGATGACGTAGGTCTTGGATGCTGGTATGGATTAGGGCAGAGCTCTCCGGAGAACAGCACTGGACCATGCATCAATCCCTATTTCCTGTACTGTGAGTTTCCTGTATCGTGAGTTAACCAACCCCCACCAAAAAAAAAATTCCTATATCATTAAGCTATTTCTATGGATTGGTAATAATTTAATCGCATTATCCCAACACTCCTCACCCACTGGTCCCTACCATACCCTGACACTCCTCACCCACCAATGGCTACCATACCCTGACACTCTTCACCCACTGGTGCCTACCATACCCTGACACTCCTCACCCGCCAATGGCTACCATAACCTGACACTCCTCACCCACTGATGGCTACCATACCCTGACACTCCTCACCCACCAATGGCTACCATACCCTGACACTCCTCACCCACTGGTGCCTACCATACCCTGACACTCCTCACCCACTGGTGCCTACCATACCCTGACACTCCTCACCCACTGGTGCCTACCATACCCTGACATTCCTCACGCACTGGTGTCTACCATACCCCAACACTCCTCACCTTAGCCCTAAGACCAGGTGTACAGATGCCGTCTCTTCTCAGTGGCCCCTTCCTTTGTGCCCTTGGATGTTTCTCTGGGACTCCACTAGTTGTGAGCCTTTATCTACTACAGTACATCTTGGATTCTGCCCTACCAACCATGTTTCTAGGTAACACTGCCAGGCTTCCAGGCACTCTGCAGAAAGAGCATTTTGTGAGCCTGAGGAGCCGTGACTGCATGGTGTGATCATCCCATTCTAGGAGTAAACTGAGGCGCAGAGATCAGAATGAGCTAGCAGGGCATGGGTTGGTACTGGGTAGGTGTGGGGGAGGACAAAGCCAGCAGGGTAACAAGGCTGAGCTTGGAGCTAAGGGCTGGGCTCTCTCCCTTGTTATATAGCTCAACAGGACAGGGCTCATATGTCCTCTGACAGACGACTGTCCTGGCGATAGCTAGCTCTGTCCCAGCTCTGTGCTATCCAGTGATACTGTCCCCACCTGGAGCACCACCTTGACTGTGACTACGGGCCACCCGTAGACAACAAGGAAGGTCAGTCAGATCCTCTAGAGTACACAGTTGGGCAAAGTGAGTTGGGGACTGAGTGACCCATTTAAGGCATAGGCTACCTTGGTGACAGCCCACAGCCTGGGGCTGCTGTGCTCTTTTCTAGAACATACTATCTGGACAGAGCTGGCTCTTTCCTGAGTCCCACCCATACAGAGAACTTTCCATCAGCAGGTGTTACTTAGTTATTTTAGAGAAGCTTCTGGAATGAAGAACTGGCCACCACCATGGATCAAGCTCCCCTGGGATCTGACTTTTCTTAGCAAGGCAAGCATAAGAAATGTCTTCACCGAGTCTGGCTTTCACACCCCAACACTGTCTGGCTGCCCAATACTCTACTGCTGCTGCCAGGCCAAGCTTGGTCAGTGGGCAGAGGCTCACATTGTATACAAGGAAGTCAGTGTTCCTCTGCTGAGTGTGACTGCATGTCACAGCGGCAAACTCCATCAGAAAGTTGTGACCTAAGGACAGTGTCTTTGGCCGCCTAATCAACCTGCTAGGGCAGCCCGCCCTCACAGCACCCCCTGCTTCCACCCATAGGCTGTGCTCTGAGGGGGCCTCCAAGGCTGAAGAGTGGAGGACAAAGCGTGCTCAGTTGACGGCCTGCACGCACCTTCTTGTCTCTTATTCAGGTCTGGGCTCCTTCTCTGAAGACGAAGCTGCCATAGAGCCATGGGGTGGATGAGATGAGGAAGGGAAAGGTACTCCGTGGGCTCTACAGTTTTCTCAGGTGGCGGAAGAGTCGTAGGTCTGGGCAGGCAGGCTTATCTGTGCAGGTTTAATCATAAACCTGATGCTTATCTTACATGGGGGTGGGGCGCCCCTACCCAACTCACCCAACCTGGAAGGTGTGGTCTGTAATGTGACCACCGATGCTTGGTAGATGTGCCTCAGCACTGCCGAGCTGGGGATGAGAGGAGGGGACACAGTCCCCCTCCCACAATCCCCCCCCACCCCCAGCTGATGACACAAGCTGGGCACTGCCCAGAGCCCTTTTCCTCCTCCTTGGAGTTGCCATGGTGACCGAAGCAGGAGGGACACCCGCTGATCTGGCCCTCTGCCAGTCATCTTTCCCCTTCCCAGGCCCATTTTTATTCCAGCTCCTAGTCAGTGTTGTTGGGAGCACCTGAAATGGGGTGTCCCTGGCTACAGGGCTAGGGAGGGAGCGAACTGTGCTGGTGTGTGTGTGTGTGTGTGTGTGTGTGTGTGTGTGTGTGTGTG
>CABHPH010145260.1:1001-44042 GCA_902168325.1 Peromyscus nudipes | reverse complement strand
GAGGGAGAGAGAGAGAGAGAGAGAGAGAGAGAGAGAGAGAGAGAGAGAGAGAGAGAGAGAGAGAGAGAGAGAGAAGAGGAAAGAGAAGGATAGGAGAGAAGAAAGAGGAGAGAGGAGAGGGCTGGAAGAAGGCAGGAGAGGAGAACTCTGGGGTATGGAAGGGAAGCTACTTCAGAGCCACATCTACTGAGCACTCCTGCACAAGGACCGGTTCTCACCCAGGATTCTCCAGGAATGATAGTCTGATGGTGGTAGGGATGGTGATAGACAGAACCTGCTGTGAGTGTCAGACAGAAACTGGGGATGGACGCCAGCCCAGAGCCAATCCATTTTTCAGATGTTCCCAGGAGGGCTTGACCACAACAGAACTGATGCATACAGAAACACGTCTGAGAGGACGCTGTCCCCCTCCCCCGCCCATCGTGGCCCCTTGTTCTTTCCGACCATCCAGGTGTCCAGTTTCACGGCTGACCTGCTCATTCCCAGAGCAACATTTGGGTATGCAGTCCCCTCGGGTCTCCCTGGCTTCACTCTTGGGGTACCTGGGTCACTTCAGAGTAGTTGGGGATTGAACCCTTGAGGCCAGAACTCTCATCTCCCTTAGAAGTGTAGGTGTGGGGTCACCAGCCAAGATGAGTAGACCTGGACCAGAGTCCCAAGGGGTTCCTCCCTCTCAGATTATAGACTCTCAAATCCTCATCGGGAGTCATAGCCCTGGAAGGGTCAACAGAGAGCTAGGGCCTGAGGCATGGAGTCCACACTTGGCTCCTCCATGCCTTCCAAAGAGGCCTGAGACCCCAGGAGCAAATGGGAAGGGACCACGCTGTCTTATGGCGGTGTCTCCACTCCAGGGTTGTGGGATCCAGAGCCCCCACACTGCCTGCCCTGAAGACCTGGGCGCCTGAGCGCTCCTGGCTAACCCGCACCGCCGCGGACCCACCTCTTGCGCCCCAGCCGTGTCGCCGGAGCTGTTGCGGTCCTTGCAGCCAGCCCGCGCCTGCCCTAGGCGCTCTCCCGCCTCCCGAGCTCCGGAACACTGCGAATTCTCCGCACGGTTCTTTTTTGAAGGGACGTTCTTTTGCATTGCGTCAGGGCGGTTGCCTGGCGACCACAGAGCTATTCCGCCGCCAGCCTCTCGGCGCCGCCGCCCGCCTCCCATTCAAGCCGCGGCAGGTTGGCCTCCCGGCACCGCTGGCCCCAGCGTGCCGGGTCCTAAAGACCCCCTATTCTCTCTCCCCATGCAGGGCCCAGCCCAGCCAGGCGCTCTCGGAAAGCCTCAGACGAAATCAAACCCAAACATTCTTTTTTTTTTTTTCCATCAAGACCAAAGCCAAGAGAGTTGTGTCCCGTCCTGTCTACACCCTCACCCCCAGCCCCCAAGCATGGCAACGTGGCTTTGCCGCTGTCAGCAGTTCGCGGCGGGAGTGGGCAGGGAAAGCCGGCTGCACTCCACCCAGGAAAGGCTTGGGTTCTTGATCCCAGTAGCAGCCACCAAGCCAGACCAACTGCCACCAGCCCGCGCCTGTCACACCATCATAGGATTCTAGCTGGGGCGGGGGGAGGGGTGTGTGTGTGGCATTTGTGGGCAGCTCTGGCTTAGCTCGCAAATGGGGAAACCGAGACTCTGGGATGTTAAAGAGGAAAGAATTGGTGGGTAGTGCCCGTGGGTCTGACCGGAGCCTGTTGCCTTATTAACCACCTGTGCTTCGTTCTGTCTCTTGAGTCGTTGGTGTGGTTTTAAGAGGATGAACCTTGCTTGCCCTTTCCTACTGGCTACAGAAACACTTGAGGTGCCCTTCAATGCCCGACATACCCCTCCCCATTCACCACTGTGTCTGCACTCTGAGTGGACAGGGTTATGAGTGTGTTGGGTGCCACATCTGCCATCGGAATGCTCCTTGTATGTCAGCTAATGTGATGGCAGAGAGGAGAGGCGTTAGGGGATTTGTCTGAGCTCAGTGCGGGCTGAGAACCTCATGGAAAGAAGTGTCCTCAGTGGTCTGTAGCATATTCCGGAGAGTGAGTGTGCACCCGAGCGAGTGTGCCTCTGTGTGTGTGTGTGTGTGTGTGTGTGTGTGTGTGTGTGTGTGTATAGAAGACAAAGGATGCTGCACACAGAGACAAGGAAGATAAAAGTCACCGCCCCGGGGGATAAACCTGGGACTAGAAGCCAGTCTTGATTGACCCATCACAAATCACTTGTGTCATTTGGGAATGTCACTAGAGGCCCTCTGCTCACCTGTCAGAAGCCAGAAGCCTCTGTGACTGGTACATGACCCTGGGGTGGAAGTAGGCCCCTCCTGCAACAAACAAGCAGGCCCTGGAAGGTTGACGATAGGAGCCTCAACTCCCCCATGGCTACCTTTGAGGATCACCCTTTCATACCAGTCATTTGCCTCTATAGTGAGGTAACAGGAGAAACCCCACCCTTTACTTTTGAGGTTTTAAAATTGAAACACAAAATGCCCCGTCTTGCATTGTTTTCCTGGATTGGCTTTCCACACCTCCAATAAAGACATATTAATATCCTATAAATACCAGAGCCTGCCTTTGACTCACAAGGACCACCTTAAATAAAAGACCTTGACCTTGCCAGGCTACTGAGGTGGATGGTGACACCCCTCTCCTCTCCAGAGAGCAATTAGGATGCCAAGTCCTGGGCCTGAGTCTGTCAGCTTCCGCCAGCTGCTCCTGGGAAGAGACTTTTCCCACCAACGGTACTGTGGCTTTCAAGAGGGAGCCAGGAGGTGGTTGTCATTGGTGCATTCCTCCTTATCTCTCAGAGGGATCCATTCAGCAACAAGACAGGCTCCCATCCCGTAGGGAGCCCATCAGGTCCACTTAGGGGCCAGTAATCCTAGGCATGGTGCGCACAACTTGTTACTAGGGAGATAATTGACCAAACATTCACTTGGTTGCTGGGGTCAGGAAAGGGGCAGATGCCTTCCAAGCCCAGGTAGGTAAAGAGGTAAAGAGGTGGGTAGGTGTGGGCTAAGGGAGACTTTGGGGAGTGCTGGGGGTGGAAAGAACTGGAGAGAAAGAGAAGGATCTCTAATTATACACAGAAGTCCAAACAGCATAGGTGTCAGGGCTGAGCTGTGGCACAGTCCCCGGGACAGTGGGGCTAAGAAAAGAACGTCACAGCTTACCTGTTTTAGGAAAGCTGGCTGAGGAGTGAAACAGGAGGCCCTGTGAGCAGGTGATTTTCTCTTTGAAGGAGGAAGGAAGCAAAGGACATACAAGGTTCTGATGGGAGTGAAGAGAGAATCAGCTTTGTGTTTCGTTGGTTGAGGATGCCAAGAGGGGAAGCAGAGAGGAGGGACTCAACAGGGATTCAGGAGTTAGGAGGACCTGGGTCAAGTCTTGGCCCTGCTGGTGTTTGATGTATGGGAGGCAGTCACTGAGTTCCTTTGATATGCAGTGACTTTGGGGGTGAATGAAAATGATTCCTTGATGTTGATGTGTGGGTAAGAGGACTCCCAGGGTACACGCGGTAGCTCTACCCTGGGCCTGCTCCAGATCAAGTGGCTGCAGGCTCATGAGGTGTCTCACAGTCCCCACCTCCCTTTGGCTCTAACTCTCTGGGTAGCAGGGCCCAGGAAGTTCCTGGGGAAATAGCTGTGTTTGGTTGGGGCTGGGGAGATGGCTTGCCTTGTAAGAAGGAGCTCCTGGGTTCACTCTCCAAAACCTGTAAAGCAGCAACAACAACAACAACAACAAAAACATGTGTGGTCATGTGTGCACACCCACGCATGTGTGCAAACACACACAAAATAGTCTTGTTTGGCTATCCCCTTTGTGGCCTCTTCTTTGGTCTATAAAGACTCAGATGGAGGCTGGACAGCCAAACTGGGGAGTCCTTTGCTCAGTTAAAGTCCCCAGGGCTTCATTTCCTCTGCCCCTCTGAATTCCATAGTCCACGACTGAACGGACCCTACAAGATGTGAAATCAGAGCCTGGCCTTTGAGGTTCTGCTAAATGTGTATTTGTCAAGGCAGAAGGGAAGAACAAAACCTTATTTCGAAGTTTATTAGTTTGATTTATAATGTTCAAATATTTAGACACATGGCGCGTGGGCCTCCTTCATTGCTTTTGCTTTGGGCCTCTCAAATGTCAGAGATGGGCATGATTCCAGTCTGGGTTGCCAGTTTGTTTAAGGAACAGATGACAGGGCACCCTGTGCATAAGCCAGGGCTGTCACTGTCCTCCCTTCCATCACCACAGTGGCCTCTGGGAGCTTTTTCTTTCTCCTGTGAACACATGTAAGAAACAGAAATGGAGAAAGTGATTCCAGGTCTGGTACCGGCAACAGCACAGAGATCTCCCCAGCATATGTAGCATGAGAAAGAGATCAGCAGTCACTGCTACCACCGGTGGTGTCCAGATTCCAGTCTCAACACTGTCACTAATCAGATTAGCCCTTTTGCATCTGGAACAATTGATTTCTGCTCTGGCCTCCTCTGATCCTGGTTCTGTGATACTCGGCACCCCCTGCCTAGGATCCATCGCCTTGGCAGTGGCAGGAGGTAGATGCTGAAAACCCACACAGCAGGATGCTTTTGGTGGACAGTGTAAATCTGGACCAACAAGAGGCCAAGGAGGTCTGAGGAGAGAAACAGTACGGTGAGGCCCACATGAGCATCTGATTTGAGACACTACTAAGCAAGGCGGCAGGTAGGAGCGGGAAAGCCTGTTTATGGTAGTTACTATCTTCATCTCGGTGAACGAATCCCAACAGAACATCAGGGAGGAAGGATTTATCTGGACTCGTGGTTCAGAGAATTACAGTCCATCATGATGGAAAAGCATAGCGCCCAGAGCGGGCCAGTCAGCTTGTGGTAGCAAAAGCTTACAGCAGTGACTTCTCTAGTGATGGGAACAAGGAAGTCAAGAGCTTAGACCTGAAATGGAGCTGGGTTATTGTTGGGGGCCATGCAAGGGGACCAACAGGCAGCATTGGAACTCATGGAACATGGCTGGGTGATTGGCAAAGCCACACCTGAGTGAGCCTTGGAGAGGCAAAGCCCCAAGGACTACGTGTCCTGAGGACTTCATGCTGTTACTGAGCATACTCTGATGGCCTTCACGGTCACCACATCCCCCATAATCTATGGGTTGTATGAAAACTCTCAGGGGGGTTCTAACCCCTCACTGGACAATTAGTGGTGCTTACAATAATAACAACTGACTTTTTCCAAGCATTGCTGCGGAAGCAGATTAATGATTCAACCTCCATCCTTAGAAAGAATTTAGACATGTAGGTTGTTAGTAAAGATAGATTAAGATTTTTTTGTTAATGGCTTTGAGGTAGAAAATCTTGGGGAACAAATTACAGTTTAGCAAGGCACATAGTTGAGTGAAGGACTCATTGAGATCAAGAAACAAGGACAATGACAGCCTGGCTATTGCTGGCTGATGTACCTTTCTTGCTGGGATGGGTTGGTGATCAAGGGTGATGACTAATTCCTTGTACCCATTTCTGCCCTCAGCTTCCTGATATAAAAGACTGTTGATGAGTGGGTATGCACCCTGAGAATTTAAAGTAGAGCTGACTGATTGTTTTTCATATGTAAAAGTTTAGATTTGTGATTCTTTTAAGACTTCTTATAAGATTACCTTTTGAGATAAATAATAAAGTGATTGATGTAGCTGAAGTTTTCCCCAGTCTTTCCCAGCCCCATGGACCCCACTGCCGCTTATAAAATAATCACTCAGAAGCTTATATTAATTAAAACTGCTTGGCCATTAGCTCAGACTTTCCACTGACTAGCTCTTACATTTAAAATCAGCCCATTTCTGTTAATCTATATGTTGCCACGTTTTCCGTGGCTTTACCTGTGTGGCGCTACATGCTGCTCCCTGGACTGAGAGCTGGCGTCTCCTGACTCAGCCTTCTTCTTCCTAGAATTCTCCTTGTCTGTTTATCCTGCCTATACTTCCTGTCTGGCTACTGGCCAATCAGCATTTTATTTGTCAACCAATCAGAGCAACACATTCACAGCATACAGAGCAATATCACCCACTTTGTAACAGCAAAATGCAGCCTGCCAGTGAAAGAACTGGCTGAGAAATATCCCTTGCTTGCTTCCATTCTGTTAATCTATAACAAGTCGCTTGGGTATGAATGTATGTGGGTTCTTGCGACAACTTGTTTTTCACCTGTAATATACAAAACGTTTAATCAGGTAAGGGATACGGAAAAGATGCTGTTTTTCTACTTGTATTCATTGTAATTGTTCACTTAAAAAATAGAACGCGGGGGCTGGAGAGATGGCTCAGAGGTTAAGAGCACTGACTGCTCTTCCAGAGGACCTGAGTTCAATTCCCAGCAACCACATGGTGGCTCACAACCATCTGTAATGATGCCCTCTTCTGGCCTGCAGGCAAACGTGTTGTATACATAATAAATAAATAAATCTTTAAAAAAAAAATAGAACGCAACCACATTGTAATTTTTATACGACTTGAAAGAGTCTACTGGGGCATGTAAGCTGTAAGAGGAAAAACAAAAGAAACGAGAGAAGGGAAACACCGAGAAAGACGGGAAAGGAGAGTTAGAAGGAAGACATCAGGATTGGAAACAGCAGGGTAGGAGACCAGAACAGAAAAAGAACAGAGTAGAACAAGCAACAGAAAGAATAAAAAATGAAGAACTAAGCTTTGGCTCTCAGAAAAGTCCTCGTGTGTCTCTTTGTCTGTCCAGTAGTTAGCCGGCTCTGCATCTCCTTTTCAGTTTCTCTGACCTGCTGAAGGCTTGCTATTTCATCAGCACCCTAGGCGAGATCCTGACATCATGTTGGAGGTGTGTGTGTGTGTGTGTGTGTGTGTGTTCCTGGTGTTTCACTTTTTTGTCGGACCTAGAGAGTTAAGTTTTGTCCCCTCATCAGCCCCAGAGAATTAAGTTTTACTCCCTCAGATAGAAAAGTCGAGTTGAGTGATTAGTTCCCCGACTCTGTGGATCCCCCTCAGGTCCTTACAGCAGCAATAGGTTATTATTCTCAAAGCCTGTCCATAGTGGCCTAGCTCCAAAAGCCATCCAAATATCCAACCTCCCCAAACAGTGCCACCATCTGGGGACGAGGGGTTTAAACACATGGTCCCATGCTGGACAATTCACATTCCAACCCAAATATTGCTTGCCCAGTGCCACACTAAACTCACAATCAGATGACCCTGCACAAGCAAGAAGAAATCTAGAGCTTACGGTAGAACACTGCCTCTATGCAAGCCAGGCCAGGGAGGCTCAGTGACTTCTCAGCTCCACCGCCTTCCTCACACAGAGCCAGCAGCTGATCAGTGCTGACATACACAGGCCTGACGAGCTGATTCCATTACTTAACCCCCAGTAACAGATTTGAGGTGGATGAGGGGAGAAATTGTTGCCTAATATGATGGATCAACCTAATCATTCTGTCAGCAAGAAAATCTAGACATACATCAGCAGGGGATTCAGAGCTGGGTGGAGGCCAGATGGTAAGAGATGTGGAGTTTTTGCCCATATCGTCTAGCGAGCAGGAGGGAGCTGGGGGAAGGGTTCTGGGCATCTTCATCTTCACCTGAGTTTTTTGGGGAGGGTGTCCTGGTGATTCTGGTCCTGCCTGTGGAGATAGCTACCCTGCTCTGCCTCTGCCTCTACCTCTGCCTCTTGCAAATGGGCTGCTTTGGGCAAACCCGTCAACCTTTAAGCCTCAGTTTCCATGTCTAAACACCGAGGCTACCTGTCTCCCATTAATCATGGGGTGTGAGGGTTAGAATCACTGGTTATAAATGCCTAGTGTATTGGTTGGCTGGACACAGGCACACACTAATAGTGTTCCTTATCTTGTCCACCATGGAGGCCACCTGAGAAGGGGTGTGGCTTTTTCCCAGTCTAGGTTAATGTCTAACAAGCAAATACTCCCTTAGCTGGCAGAGTGGAGAACATCTTAGCTGCCTTCTTTGTTCAGGCCTGAGGTTGGCCTGTTTGGAATCTGACACCAGAAAGACAGAACAGTATAGAATGGGGTGCCAACAGACATGCCACACTGTTGGGGTGCAAGAGCATGGAGCTCTTCCTGGCTAAGAATGCAGCAGACCATCTACAAGGGTCAGCAGCCATTTCACTGGCTCACAGTAAGGAACTTGCCTTTGTTTCTGCTTCACAGAGAACTGAAGTCATAAAGGCAGGATCAAGGGAGCCAGACCCACAGGGGATGGGCTTGCTTATCGTCCTGGAGACTACAGAGAAACCGAGGAGCACAGAGAGAAGGCACCTTGGTAGGGGCCTTCAAAAGACGCCTCCAGCTAGTGTTCCAGTTGAGCACACAGTCAGTCTTCCTTCCAGATGACCCTTCTAGAAGGGTTCGGAGAAAGTGAAGAGGAGGAAAGAAAGGGGGACAGGTTGGGGAAGACCCCTTCTACAGCATCTGTCCTGTAAGATCTCACTATTCTCCCCCATCCTGACCTCAGTTTCTCCAACCACTTCTGTGGACATCTCTGCACCCTTTAAACATATGCTCATGGTATGGAAGGGGTTGGATTGTCTTTGAAGCTTTCTAAGAGTGAGAAAGCAACATGTTGGCGGTGCCTCAGTGTGATGGTAAACACTCCACTCAGCCCCTACTCACCCCCAAACAGTTGCCCCAGCCCTGGAGCCCAACCATGTCAAGTACTCAGGTCTATGAGAGCTCAGAGTCTGAAAAATTAGACTAGGCCAAACGACTAACACAAAAACAAGAAACAGACAGAGGCTGAGATTAAAATACATGTGCTGAGGCTGGAGAGGTGGCTGAGCCACTAAGAGTGTGAACTGCTCTTACAGAGGACCTGTCTTGAGTTCCCACCACTGATGCAGGGAGGCTTACGGCCTCTGAGACTCTGATGCTGTCTTATGGCCTCTGTAGGTATCTGACTCTTGCACACAACACCCCCACCACCACACATATACACATACATACACACAACAAAATAACAAAAGTAAAATTCTTCAAAACTCTTGTTTTGAACCTCCTTCTCCAAAAGGCTTCTGGTCCTTATTTGTACATCCCACTCACAACCAAACATGCTCACATGAATGTATCCATAACCAGCTGTGTGACTGGACTTTACAATGTGGTCAGATATTCCTATTTGCAGATACTAGAATGCATGCTTTCTCTATTCTACACACATACGTACATACACACACACACACACACACACACACACACACACACACTGCTGCCCCTGGAGGACCTGTTTTCCTATCACCCAGGACAAGTTGATAATGTGACATACCCCTATGATCATTCTTCTCTCCTCTGCCTTCTCTGGATAATTCAAGTTCTGTGAGTTTTGGGATGGTTGTGCATTCATTTGTGTTCTGGAATGTTCCTGGGGCCCAGCACAGGGTTGGAATGTAAAAGATGCTGTGTAGGTGAACTGATGCATGAATAGTATGCATACCTTTCTTTTTGTTTGTTTGGGTTTTGTTTGTTTGTTTGTTTGTTTGTTTTTCAAGACAGGATTTCTCTGTGTAGCTTTGGAACCTGTTCTGGAACTCACTCTGTAGACCAGGCTGGCCTTAACTCACAGAGATCCACCTGCCTCTGCCTCCCGAGTGCTGGGATTAACAGAGCGCGCCACCACTGCCTGACAAATAGTATGCATTCTTATTACCTGTGTCTATTTTCCTCCATTAAAGAAGGCATGGTGGACTCTCTGCTCCTCTCTATTCCAGAAACATCCACATCTTTTCATGAAGTACCAGCCTCATGCCTGACATATGATGGTGAAGGTCAGAATGCACAGATTCGGCTATATTGGGCACCTGGTTACCAGGGCTTCCTTCAACTCTGGAAAAGTGGATATTGTCATTACTTAGCCCTTCATTGACCTCAATTACATAGTCTACATGTTGCAGTGTGACTCCACCCACAGCAATTTCAACAGCACAATCAAGGCTGAGAATGCGAAGCTTGTCATCAATGGGAAGGCATCCTCATCTTCCAGGAGTGAGATCCCACCAACATCAAATGGGCTGATGCTGGTGCCAAGTATGTTGTGGAGTCTGGTATCTTCACCACTATGGATAAGGCTGGGGCCCACTTGAAGGGTAGGACCAAAAGGGTCAACACCTCTGCCTCTTCTGCTAATGCCCCCATGTTTGTGATGGGCGTGAACATCACCCATCAGATTATGACAGTTCACTTAAGATTGTCAGCAATGTTCCCTGTACCACCAATTGCTTAGTGTCCATGGTCAAGGTCATCCACGACAACTTTAGGATTGTAGAGGGACTCATGTCCACAGTCCATGCCATCACTGCCACCCAGAAGACTGTGGATAGCCCCTCCAGGAAGTTGTGGCATAATGGCCATGAGGCTGCCCAGAACATCATCCCTGCATCCACCACCAGCATCCTTGGTGCTGTCAAGGTTGTGGGCAAGGTCATCCAAGAGCTGAACAGGAAGCTCACTGGTGTGGCCCTTCCTGTTCCTACCCCCAGTGTGTCCGTCGTGGATCTGCCATGCTGCCTGGAAAAATCTGCCAAGTATGACGACATCAAGAGTGTGGTGAAGCAGGCATTGAGGACCCTCTAAAGGACATCCTGGGCTACACTGAAGACCAGGTTGTTTCTTGCAACTTTAAATATGACGCCCATTCTTCAGCCTTTGATGCTGGAGCTGGAATTCATTGCTCTCAATGACAGCTTTGTAAAGCTCATTCCTGGTATGACACTGAATATGGCTATAGCAACAGGATGGTGAACCTCATGGCCTCTAAGGCCTCCACAAAGTATGAAGTCTTGGACCACCCACCCCAGCAAGAACATGAGAGCAAGAAAGAGGCCCTCAGCTGCTGAGGAGTTTGTCCTAGTTAGGGTTTTTATTGCTGTGAAGAGACACCATGATCACAGCAACTCTTATAAAGAAAACATTTAATTGGGAAAGCTCGCCTACAGTTCCAGAGGTTCAGTCCATTATTATCTGGACAAGGAGCATGGCAGCATGCAGGCAGTCACAGTGCTTGAGCTGAGAGTGCTACACCTTGCAGGCAACAGGAAGTTGACTGACTGTCACACTGAGGGAAGCTTGAGCAAAAGAGACCTCAAAGCCCACCCCCACAGTGGCACACTTCCTCCAACAAGGCCACACCTCCTAAAGGTGCCACTCCCTTTGGGGGCCATTTTCTTTCAAACCACCAGAGTCTCTGTCCCAACTCAGCCCCCAACACTAAGCAACCCCCCTCATAGACTTCCAGAAGAAGGGGAGGGGCTTAGGGAGCCCTACTCTCTTGACCATCATCAATAAAGTTCACTGCTCCCCACCTCCCACATAAAGGGCATGGAGGGAGATGGGCTGACCCACTGATGCAAGAATGTTCTGGAAGAGCATTTACTAATGAGGTGGGTAGAGGGTGAACTGGGCTTTTTTGTCTTCTATACTAGAAATGAAATGGGGTGAGAAGAGGGGCCCAGGGAAGCAGTGAGAAGTTTCCTGGGCTATCTTATTCATCTCTCCTGTGGAATGGAAGCTTAATGCCCCACCCCTGAACTGACTTATAGCCAGCCGGAGACAAATGTCTCCCCTCTCCTTCATGGGACTTTATGACCTCTCCTCTTTTCTAAGGCCGGAAAGGGAGCTGTGGATGATATTGTCTCCATTTTCAGGAGATCAGGAAGGGGTAAACTGTGACACAGCCATCGAAGGAGCTCAGGCTAGAGAATTGCCTCCTCACCAGTACTTTTGGCCTCAGCCTGGCCTGGAAGCCACCCATGCACCTCACTGTGCCCTCCAGCTCCCAGCGTGCAGCAGCCTGGGTCCCTGCCCGTGTTGACTTGTCCCTCTCCTGTATTCTTCCCTGACTTTAAGCTCAGACTCAGGCACGAGGCTAAGGAGTGTTTCTGCTCTGTGGTTACAACTTGGAAAAATACCTCTCGCTCCCTGTTCCTCCCGGCTTAGGCTGAGGAGCCCTTCGCACCCGGCTCTGGAACCCTGTGAGGTAAACCAGGCTGAGGAAGGAAACACAGGGCCAGCGAATTTATTTCCTGGACCTGACATCATTGCTCATGGGCCAGTGCGTTTGCCTGAGGGAAGGAGACTTGAGGTACTCTCTGGCTCAGGAACCCTGGTTAGACCTGAGTCACACTCTCCATGAGCTTGTGTGGGAAACTTCAGCTTTGGGCTGAAGTGTGAGGTGAGGCCAGGGTTCACAGAAAAGATATAGGGGTATGGGGAGGGAGGGACCTCTGAAGACAAAGGGGGTTCCCAGATCCACGGAAAGCTGAATTTAGAGCAACCAAGGGCCCAAAGCCAGACAGCCTAACTCGGACATAAAGAAAACTCCACAACATGCAAACTCTAGGCCCAGTCTGTGTCTCCACGGAGCCTGTTTCCCAAGGCAGGCAAGGGACAAAAGGTGCCTGCCCAGGGAACTGAAAGGGCTGGGCTGGCGGTCCTTCCACCTGGGTGAGCAGGCAGCAGAGTGTCTGTGGCTGAGGAGAAGAATTAGGCACAGGTAGGAAGAATGGCATGGGATGAGTCTCCCTTCTTCCCTGTGGTCCCTCTCTGAAGGGGACATCCTCAGCCATTCCTCTGTCTGGCATCATGCCTGGAACCCCTTGAGTCCTTTGCCCCTCACCCCTGCTTTGCTAGACCCTTCCAGAACATTCTTTTTTTTTTTAAAGAAAAGGACCCTTTACCTTACTAGGTCTAACTCGGGGACTTCAGAGTGCAGGTAGGTCCCACACACCCACCCCCTAGCAACTGTGCCTGTGATTGGCACACAACAACTACCCATGCTTGGTTTGTGTCGCTCTGCCGGTTTCAAGCCTTGAGATTTTGAACTTGGAACATGCAATTTTCATTTTGATTTTTTTTTTCTGTTTGGTGTAGGAAATTTTAAAACATGAAACCAGGTGTCCCTGATCCAGAAGTAACAATCATTCACATTCCCTACCATCCATAGTGAACTGTCATTTGTGTTTTGGTACTTTTTTTTCCCCATGTTTTTCCCTAATGAACACTGTTTTTAAAAGCATGCTATGGGCTGGAGAGATGGTTACATGTTTAAGAGCACATATTGATTTTTTTCCAGGAGACCTGAGTTCGATTCCTGGCACTTGCATTGGGCAGCTCACAACTGTCTGTAACTTCAGCTCCAGGGGAGTCTAATGCCTCTGACCTCTCTGTGGGCACCTGCACTCATATGCACACACTACTCCTCCTCCCCTTACATACACATAATTAAATATTAGAATAAAGTCTTTGAAAGCTTGATATAGACTGGAGAAATAATTCAACAGTTAAGTGGGTGGGCTGCTTTTCCAGAGGACCAGAGTTTTGGTTCTGTATGACTCATAACCACCCATATGCATAAACTATAGCTCCAAGGAATTTGAATCCCTCTTCTGGCCTACATGGGCATCTGATTCATGTGTGTACACAGACATACACAGACACAGACATAGACACAGACACACACACACACACACACACACACACACACACACACAATTTTCTTAGCAACCCTGTGAGGTGTGACTTAAGAGCCACTTGTAAGGTACATTGTGGCTAATGCTGAGACAACTGAGATTCTTCTGTTGGAAGCCTGTATCCATTCTTTCCCTGAGCACCTTTATATTTTTTAAATAAATCCCCAAGTTGCTTCTCACTGGCTCTTCCAGAAAGTCTTTTCTGCATTAAAGCCAAAGAGCCAGCTTGGCCCCAGTCCAGGTGCCTAAAACAGGAAGACAACTCCTCTGTGGATGACAGTGTGGTGCTTGGTACCTAAATCCTGGCTGCTGTTGACCACACACAGATGTTATTCCACAGCGTGTCTTTCCCTGACATGGGAACTTGCCGCTGCTTTGCGCAGATCTGACCTTCCCTTCCTGATGGGCATTCCAGGTGTTCCAGCTTCTCCACGTTGTGGTCTCATCCAGCCTCCCTGCACTTCTCCAACACAATGTCCCTCCCCGCAGGGGTGAACTAACCACACATCCTAGGATCAAGTTGTCCTGATTGTCTGTCTAGAAAGAGATGATGGAACCCCAATGATACTTTCGTTTCTCTGCTTACCACCGAGGCTCAATGTAGTTGGCTGTTTTTTACTCTTTTGACTCTTTTGTTTCTTTGCTCTTTGGGGGCTCACCACCCAGCTCCCAGATAAATCACACACAGAGGCTTATTCTTACGTATGAATGCCTGGCCTTGTTTCTAGCCAGCTTTTCTTAACTAATTATTGGTCTATCTTTTGCCTCTGGGCTTTTACCTTTCTCTATATCTGTATGCCTTTCTTTACTTCTTACTCCATGGCTTGCTGTATAGCTGGGTGACTGGCCCCTGGTCTTCCTGTCTTTCTCCTTTTCTTGCTCCTCCTTGATCTCTTCTTCCCAAATTTCTCCTCCTATTATTCTCTCTGCCTGCCGGCTCTGCCTATTTCTCTCTCCTGCCTTGCTATTGGCCGTTCAGCTCTTTATTAGACCAATCAGGTATTTTAAGCAGGCAAAGTAGCACAGCTTCACAGAATTAAACAAATGCAACATAAAAGAATGCAACACATCTTTGCATCAGTAAAACAAGTATTCCACAGCATAAACAAATGTAACACATCTCTTAAAATAATATTCCATAAGAGCTCAACATAAAAATGTCCAACATTTTGTTTTCTGGATTTTTGTTTTGTTTGTTTTTTGGTTTTTTGAGACAGGGTTTCTCTGTGTAGCTTTGGAGCCTTTCCTGGAACTCACTCTTTAGCCCAGGCTGGCCTCAGACTCACAGAGATCCACCTGCCTCTGCCTCCTGAGTGCTGGGATTAAAGGCATGCGCCACCACCACCTGGCTTCAAAATGTCAACATTTTAACTTATTTTAGTATAAGCATGGATCATTCTACTCAGTTCTATCAATCTGGCTATTTCTAAGTTAGTCAGTGCCACATTCTTTTAACTATAGCTTCATAACCCATCAACAGCCACACATTTGGCTAAGCATGGTGGCAATTTTGTTTGCTTTTTATGGATGGGAAAACTGAATCCCAGGGTTAAAATGATTTGCCCACAGCCTGCCTCACCAAGTTTCCAAAGCAGAAAGGGTCTTTACATAGGGCCACACCTTCTCTTGTCTGCTCTTATCTCCTCCACACACCCCCAGTCCCTGATACCCCACATCATGCAGTTAATATGTTCTAGGGAATGACCAAGGAGCCTTGTGCCTCAGCCTTGCCATCAGGGTTGGAGAGGCTGTGTCTCCAGTGTCTCCAGCAAGGAACACCCTCTGGGCATGTGGAAACACTGGGTGGATGATCTTGTTGTCTCAGCCCTAGGAGAACTAGGTCTCTAAAGGTGCTGATCTGATTTTGTCTTCCAGACGCTTATTTCTCATCCCCTGTGCTCTCTACTCTGGGCTGTAAAAGATCCAGAGCCGGGGAGGGGGGGAAGGGGGTCCCCTGGGCAAGCAGAGAAGTTTCCAGGAGGCTGTCGCTTGTTGTCCTTCTCTTCCTACTTCTTAATCTTTTTACTCTTATTTCCCCTTTTGACTTGTTCCCTCAACGCCATCCTTTTTAGAATTGTGTTCTTTGGTGGTTTTGCAGGGAAGTTTGTTAAGGAACAAAGCAATAATGAGACACACGAATGAGAAGCAAAGGTGCAGCATTCCAATGGATCTGAAAGGATCTAGAGCCCAAGCAGGTATCATATCAATGGGTACTAGTTGCTGCCGGGGCATCCTAGAGTCCTGCCTTTAACGAAGAAGTGGCCTCTTCTTCCCTAGAGAGAACCCACCAATGCCAACTCTTAAAGTCACTGCGCTTGCCCAGCCCAGTCCCTGATCAGGCCTGTTCCTTTATGTCCTTAGTGTCTTGTGCAGTGAGCCTGACTCGCTACCAGCATCTACTGCTGCTGTGGGGAGACTTCCTGGTCACTGAGGCCTGTGAGAGCTGGCAGTGACCACAGCCTGCCAGGGTAGACCCTGCAGCTGGGGTGTCCCCTGGGGTCTCAGGGGGGCTTGCAGTGGCTGAACTGTAAAGGCCTCTGACCTTTGAGTTACTAAGAAAGCTTAGTTTGCGGCAGGCTGCTCAGCTTTTAGGATTGGAAGCTCCCAGCACCACGGCTCTAAAACCCGTCATTAGTGGGATTGTGGAATGGAGGTCTGGGAAGGGTTTTCCAAGAAGCACAGGTTGGAGAGAAAAGAGGAATGGACTGCAGATGGGGAAGCCTGGAATTTGGTCTCTTGCAGCTACTCCCTGGCTTTTAATGTGAAGCAAAAGCAGAGTCCCTTTTTTAACCCTGTAAAATGGGATGATGAGACCCAGATATAATGACTCCTTCAGTCACTCAACAATCGTAACTGTTGGAGGTGACTACAGGTATGGTGTCGGGAAAGACAGCACCATCCCTTCTCGTAGGTCTTACCCTTTGTTCTAGTGTGTGAAGACAGGCAGCAGCAACGGAACAAGCCAACAAGCAAGGGCTCTTTACAAGTTCCTCTAGGGGCTGTCAAGTACCACCAAGAAAACAAAATGGTGGTCACGGGAGAGGAGGAGAGCATGAGAACCGGTCAGAGGTGACTGTCTAGACCACCAGTGCCCTGACCTGTGGGGCTAGCCATGGAGATGGGCAGAAGAGGGCCCACAAATATCCTGCTGGAGAGGGACCCATGGGATCTGATGCCTAGGGAAATGGGTGGAGAGAACTCATACTGTTCAGATGCCATGGTTGTCCTTCAGGATATAGACTGGTCTGCCCAAGTGAGGTTGGTGATGGAGCCTGAAGTCTGGAGTATTATATACCCAGGAAAATTCCCTGGGAAGGCTTGAGGTAAGGTGGGAGGAGCTTTACTACTCAGAGTTTCACCTCTGTCCCAGAGCGGGGATTCTGTGTGAGTACAGACAGTTGTCCTGGCCAGGAAGAGCCTCAGCTTGGTGACAATTGGCAGCTGGAAGTAAGCAGACTGTCAGTCCTCTGCAAGAGCCACAGACAGATGGGACCTAGATGAGAGTCACCTTTGACGTACATTGAGGGGACACCATGATAGGGACATTTTAAGGCAAGGACATGTGCTTCAAGCAGGCTAGGCAGCTCCAAGCTATGAGCCACCAAGAAACCCTAAGGTCTTGAAGGTCTTGTGTGCAAGGACTTGTGATATTAAGAGAATAATTAATACACATTTTCCGGGCACATTTGAGGACCAGCTACTTAATAGACCTGTTTTCACAAGAACCCCAAGAGTTAGGGTTTGCTGTCTTAATTCTAAAGATGAGGAGATTGAGGTTCAGACAGTTGGAGGACCCAGTGGGACTCTCACAGCTGACCAGTTCATAAACTGGGACCTAAGCTTTACCCTGCCTGCCGCTGAGGCCTGCTGCCTCCCCTGCTGGAGTCAGCTGCCTCCTGTGTTTGGAAACTCCTTTTACAGAAATTCCACATGGGCATGGAATTTTTGCTCCATGGTGCCTGAGGCTTGAGAAGTACTGAAAACCAACTTCATTTAGGAAATGAAATAGAGGTGGGATGATGTCAGCAAGATGGCGGTCTGGAAGTCCCTTTGTTTATCAACAAAAACAGTGATTTCACAACAGCCACAGAGGAGAATAGGTCCCGGAGAGCTCTGCAGTACAGTTAGGAAGCTGCAGTCCCTCGGTGGAGCATGTGACTTGAGATGGGCTACAAGCAGAGCACAGAGACCATTTTGGATGCATTGTCCCAACCTCAGGCCAGTGTAGCAACTCAGTGCCAAGAGCTTTCTCCTTGGCCATGACTTTCTTCCATGGTTGAAAAAGGAGGTCCTGGGATCCACTGAGGATCCCTAGCACCTTTGATAAAGTCGTGGTTACTCACAGCTTTTGCCACTGAAGGCCAATGTTAAGCCCCAGCTGATCAGGCTACCCAGAACCTACCCCACTTCTGGGACACAAAGCTATCCCATGCAAGGAAACCCCATGATGCTATAAGCGTATTTCTTAGTAAAAACTTAGCAGTCCAGGAGACTGAAACAACACAGTCAAAGGACCAAGCAAGACCACTAAATACTTCAAACTGAAGGATTATTTATAGGCTTGAATGAAGGAATAGAAATGGAAAAAAAAAATTCCAGGCAAGAGGTAACCAAGAGAAAGCAGGGGTGGTTATATGTCAAATGAAATGGGCTTTAGGTAAAACAAAGTCATACGTAAGGACAGGAAGATGTAATGAATATGACTATATCTGTACCTTCAGTGTGTAAAGGAAATATGCATGGAACTGGAGAAGGACACGGACAGCAACACAGTAATAGTTGAAGGCCTTGCTATCCCTACCGTCAAGATCGGCTAGAGCACCAGACAGGAACATTATAAACAGTTTGGGGCCTTCGCAGACATCTATACAGTTTACTGAGCAATGGCAGAAGCATGTGCTCACCAGGAGCACACAGAAAGGCTTCAGAATGGAGCATTTGTTGGGTCACAGAAAGCCAAATGTTTAAGAAAATTCAAAACAGTGCCAAGCACCTTTTCTGAAAACAATGGACCAAAACCAGAAGTCTGTAAAAAAAAAAAGAAACACCAGAAATTTCACAAATGCATAGAATTAAATAATGGACTAACTTTTGTTTTATTTTATATACAGGCATTTATTTATTTAGTGTGTGCACGTACATGTATGTGTCTGGGCTTGCCTGCTGCATCATGTGTAGAGGTCAGAAGACAACTCACAGGAGTTGGTTCTCTCCTTCTGTTATATGGACCCCAGGGATCAAACTCAGATCCTCTGGCTTGGCGGAAAGCACCTTCATCTACTGTAGGGCCTTCTTGCTGGCCTTTTAACTTTTGATTTAGCAACCCCACGCCCAGCCCTGGTTCTCCCTGGCTCTCTCCGCTTCTTGGCCTATACCATGTGGAAGAGTCTACCACAGCTGGCATCACCATAGACTAAACCACTCCCACCACCGTGCCATGATGCAGCTTTCTGAAAATGATGAGCCCAAAACAAGCCCCTCCTCCCTCTGACCAGAGTGACGGGAAAGCTGCTAGCCTAGAATCATAAGCGAATGGCAGTCCCCTATGCCCTCTCCAGTTTTGAACTCAGTGAGTTCTGAAAACCATGTTCACTTCCTCGTGGAGGTCCTGAGGCCTAGGAACAAGGCTGTTCAAGTTAGGCTTGGTGGCTGCTTCTTACAGACAGCTTGGAGATTTCCTCAGGCCGTGTCCCAGACTTGTCTCACGCTTCTCGTCAACGTGTCTGTGATATCAGGAGTTCCCTTGCCACAGCAGTGGGGGTTGGAGTGGGGCTGCCGTTCTTCCTCTTAGAAAGCACACTGCAGGAAAGAATTCTCAGCTTTGTCAGATGGACCCGTATTTCCACAGACAATGGGATTTGATGTCAGTTCTCAATCTCAGCTGTCGGCACAAGCCTCGGTCACAGCTTTCCAGGTTAGTTTTGGTAATTCACAGCTCCAGAAATCCTCTTTATTATTTATTATTTTTTATAGTACCAGGGTGTCAAACCCAGGGTCTGTGCATGCTCGGAGAATTCTTTAACCACTGAGCTATATCCCCAGCCTACTTATTTTTTGTTTATTATTTACTTATTGTCATTTCCATTTCTCTGTTGAAAGCACCTATTTTCTGACTCGTCTCAACATGAGATGTAACAGTTTACGTCTATGAGGTTATCTCCTTTTATCCCCTGAACATGTCTATAGGAACTGCTGTGGAGTCTCCTTAGGCCTTCTTCATGGCTTCGCCTTCTTTTTGGTCACTTTGTTTGTTTGGTTTGGTTTTTCTCGTGTCTGGTAACTTTTGTTGAAAACTGCTCACTGCATCACAACAATGCTGGTTTTGTTGGCGTCTCCTGCAGTTATGGCGTTTGGTGGTAGGAACTTGTCTGGACTTGGTTTACAAAATGAGCCCCCAACACGGTGCACTGCCCCTAACCATCTCTGCACAGTGTAGTGTCAGCATTTACTTTAATTTTTCCATGATTAATTTTTGATTGTTTTCAATTATTTGTATGTGTGTCTGTGTGTATGTGTACGTGTGTGCAGGTGCCCATGGAGGCCAGAAGTCTTAGATCCCCCTGGAGCTGTTGTTAGAGGCAGTTGTGAGCCGCCGGACATGGGTGCTGGGAACCAAACTCAGGTCCTCTGCAGGAGCAGCAAGTACCCTTAGCCACTGAGCCATCTCTCCAGCCCCTTTGCTTTACTTTTTAGTCTGGATCCCCCAAGGGTCTGGTCACTTTCTGCATTGCAAGATAATCATTTGAACAGGAGAGCATGTTCAGACATCTTGAACAAGAAGCCCTCCACACTCCGCTGCCCAAGCTGGGTGCGGTTGGAGAAACAGCTGTACAGCAAGCCCTCCCATGTCCCTTTGATGTCACTTTCAGCTGTACTCTCTTGGGTCTCCCCCCACCCATCACTTCACTCAAGCTTGTGTTAGCAATCCACTGGGTGTATATAGAGATTTTATTATCTTGACTTCTTCATAGCCATCTTGCCTGAAGGATCTTCCGATTCTGGCTGAGTTTCTTTCCACCCTGGACCAAAGCTATAACCTTAACCCAAGAAAGTTGTAGTTTTCCCCACTTCTTGTAATTGTTTATTGCAACTGAATAAATAATCTTTAACCCATAAACTACAGATTTTCTTCTCCACCCCCCAGACCAAACCTGCTCCCACTACCTGCTACAGCTGCTGGTTTCCATTAGCCTTTGGACCAAGTCCACCACAGGTACCAGCAAATCTCTGATTTTCCTCACCCAAGATAGCACACTGCAGGGTGGGCAGCACAATAAGGCCACAGACTAGTGGTCATCCTGGTACGACACAAGTTCTTAACGATGGGTCATTTTCCAGTGATCTGGATGTTTGTTCTTTGTACTTGCTTTGTTGACAATTTTATCTGATATTATACTTGTTGCCATTAAAAGGGGACTATCTAATGTCTCACGCCACCACCTTGGAGGTGAATCTTGGGTTAGATTACCGGAACGTTTTTCCACTTGACTATTCTATTGCTCACATCTTTTGGTTTTAATTAGAGATGAGCTGCTGCTACCAGGAGGTTGCTGTAGAGTCATGGAAAGAGAGCCCTGAGTTTTGCATAAGTCACCTCAAATGCACAAAAATAAATGGGGAAAGTGATGGAGGGAGGCAGTCAGGCTGAACACAGAGCTGGGTGAGTCAGAGCTGGGTCTGGTCTCAGTCCTGCCCTGAAAAGACCTCTCTGAGGCTCCTTGACTTTCCACAATGCCTGACAAAGGATACCCCGTCTAACCTGACATTCTTTACCATCTCTGCCAAGGACCCTCTCCCCACCAGGTTTCTGAGGGGTCCTGTGGCTTTGAGAGCGTGAAAATGGCTGAAGTCAGTTTTCACTTCTGCTCAGACATCTGAAGCCAGCAGCAACATCATTCCCTTGTTCTTTTCTGAGTGGCTGCTGGAATATCTCTCTCTCTCTCTCTCTCTCTCTCTCTCTCTCTCTCTCTCTCTCGTGTGTGTGTGTGTGTGTGTGTGTGTGTGTGTGTGTGTGTGTGTGTGTGTGTGTGAGAGAGAGAGAGAGAGAGAGAGAGATATCTCCAACCTCTATTTGTGGCAAACAGAAGGGTGGCTTTTTCTCAGGCTAAACCAAGGCAAAGGCCATAATCT
Organism: Peromyscus nudipes; assembly: GCA_902168325.1. Classification (NCBI taxonomy): domain Eukaryota; kingdom Metazoa; phylum Chordata; class Mammalia; order Rodentia; family Cricetidae; genus Peromyscus; species Peromyscus nudipes. Next base: position 22,459 of record CABHPH010145260.1, on the reverse strand, counting down.
ACAGCTAGCAAATTGGAATCTCTTCTAAACAAGCTCTCTCGTCTCTCCCATTCTATCTCCGGGTACATGAGCCAGTGTTGGAGGAAGCTGGATCCCTGACTTCCCTTTGTATCGTCCTAGCCTCAGGTTCAAGCGCATAAAAGCTGTCCAAACATTCTCTGTTCAAGGGAGACAGTTCATTTGGAAAAGTGCTTTCTTTGCAAGTAGAGGAAGCCAAGTCCGGGCCTCAGAACCCACTTTCAAACAAAAGCTGGTGTGTGCTTATGATCTCAGCCAGGGAGAAAGCGGAGACAGGAGGATTCCTGAGGCTCAGTGGCCAGCCATCTTATCCTGTTTGTCAAGTTTAAAGCCAATGAGAAAAAAATGCCTTGGAAAAAAAAAATGACACCCGAGCTGGGTGCTGGTGGCTCACGCCTTTAATCCCAGCACTCGGGAGGCAGAGCCAAGTGGGTCTCTGTGAGTTGGAGGCCAGCCTGGGCTACCAAGTGAGCTCCAGGAAAGGCGCAAAGCTACACAGAGAAACCCTGTCTCGAAAAACCAAAAAAAAAAAAATGACACCCGAAGAATAATTTCTGGGCTGTTCCCTTGGTTTCCACACACACGTGCCTGTTTGTTGTAGCTGAACACTCCAGCTGCTTACTCTGCCCTAACTACTGTGATAGGAACATTTAGATGGAATCCAGCTCTCCCCGCCCCCCCCCCAACTCAAACCTTTGGGGACAAGCAACAGCACTTAGAACCCAGAGCTCTGAGCTTTGCTGCAAAGGATTTGTGATAGCTCTTTCCTACATTTGCAGTGAACACTGTCTTAGCCCTAAACTCCCAGGAAGGAAGCACCATACGGAAACAGACTAAGGGCTGTAGTGTAGAAACTGGCAGATGGATGACACACTCCATCAACGCTCCCAGACCATAAAGAGAAGGGCAGATCTGCCCACTGGCTCCCTTAGATGCCTGGATGAGCAGGTAATCAGCAGCCCATGGTGTCTGCTGGGCCAGCAGGTCCTCTTAGCAGTTTCCTTGGTTCCCTTTGCCCCTTGACTGATGTGGGGGAGGATATGGCTAACCATGGTGTTACAGTTCTTCCCCTGTAACCTCACTCTCTCTTCTCTGAGTGTTCATTGCCAAGCAGAGTGGTTGGTTATAGAACCTCTGAGGTCAGAATCATGCAGTGGCTGCAGTACTGTCAAACATGGGGGATTTGTACTTACTGAGCATCAATTCCACATACCCTAGTCACACCCATTCTGCCACTGAATGGTCACAGCATCCTGTGACCTCACTAATATTAGCATCGTTTAAAAGCAAAGCAAAGCCAACGGACTGAGAAGACACTGCCCTACGCGCCACAGGTGGCCCAGACAGAGCCCACTGAAAAAATACTTCCTAGAGTTAGTTGGAGGTGTGTTAACCCCGCTGAACCAGCTGAGGGAAAACACCAGCCACAGGGTGAAACCAAAGCCTGTGAGAAAACTTTGAGGTGACCAGCATGGCTGAAGGCTGGGTGCCCACCGAGCTTCCTCAGGAGCACCCCTAGGGCTGAGGAGCCAGAAGTCCCCAGAAGACTTAGCTGGAGGGTGGAGCTCACATTGAGCTGCTCCTTAGGGCAGTTGATGGAGGTCTGATCACAGCAGCAGGCACACACACACAAACACACACACACACACACACACACACACACACACACACACACACACACCACCCCTCTGTGTGCTGCTGGCAGGAAGCCACGAGCAACCAAAGCTGACTGAGATGAGAAGACTCCCTCTGGGGATGGGACTGATTTTTCTTAACTGGGTCCAGAGCTCCTGGTTACTTCTAGAAGATTCTTCAATCACATGCAGCCTGGAATCTGAAGAGCTATGGTGAGAAGCTACTGAAGCCCTGAGAGGTAGGTCTGTCAGCTGGGTTCTGTGCAGTTCGTTTCTCTACAGGACGTGAACAGTGCTCTGAGGCCTCTGGGGTGGGTGAGTGGGCAGAGACATTGCCTTGGGTGTTACATGTGGAGCTCGTATGCTCTGTGCTGTGGCTATGGATAAGGCACCCCGCTGTTTGCTCCCTGAGGAGTCTTTGGATTTATGAAAGTTCATCCATCCAGGGTAGATTGATGTCTGAGGATCCAAGATGGGAAGGGTAGTGAAGGTCCCACAGAGGGCCTGGGCTGTGGGAGAAAATGGATGGGGACATGCTGACCAGCTGTGGGGCTAGAGGCAAGTTCCCCAGCCTCCTAGAAAGGAAGGCAGCTGGAGCCACTCTGCAGAGCCCAGTGAGGTTGGTAGTTACATGTGCACCATCCGGCTTAAGGTCAATGTCTGGTTGTTGCTTTCTCTTACTTTGTTTTTGAGTGGAATTGTCTGGCTTTTCAGGTATTCAGGGGATGATGAAAAGACAGAACTGGTTTCATAAGGATCTTTTTGGCCAAGATATGTTTTATTAGTAAACGCAAACTGAGGAAAAAAGATAAATAGTTGATAGATAACATGTTTTGAAAGGATTTTTCTTTGTTTTTGTTTGATTTTTGGTTTTTCAAGTAGGGTGTCTCTATGTAGCCCTGACTGTCCTGGAACTCACTTTGTAGACTGTGCTGGCTTTGAGCTCAGAGATCTGCCTACCTCTGCCTCCTGAGTTCTGGGATTAAAAGCCTGTGCCACTACATCAGGCTTTCTTGAAAGGATTTTTTTAAAGTATCTTGGACTTGGGCTAGGGAGCTAGCTCAATCAGTAATGAGCTTGCTTTGGAAGTGTAAAGACAACCTGATTCCCTGGCATCCGTGGGAAAAACCTGGGCATGGTGATACACACTTGTAGTCTCAGTCCTGGGAAGGTGGAGACAGAGGGATCCCTGAGGCTCATTGGTCAGGCAGTCTCTCCTACTCTACAATCTTTACTCCAGTGAGAGATTCTATCTGAACAAACAAATAAACAAACAAACCAAAAAACCTGCAAGGTGGATAGCCCCTGAGGAACAACACTCATACATGTGCACACACGTACACACAATTTAAAAAACTTTCAAAGTGTCTCTATTCAGTTTGTGATTGATCATTGTAGTCATCCTCATTGGCCCACACCAACATACAACCAGCGTTACCATGAGCTGGAACTGTGGGGGGATTCTCTTGACATGCCTGCAGGAGGGAGGGCTAGTTCCCCTGACCTTCAGGGGGACTGGGTCTAGCGTACGAGAGACAGAAACAGCCGCTGGACAGGGTAACTTCACAGACGGCCGCTTAGCCAAGTTACCAAGATCAGCCACACCAGGGATAAGACATGTTGTTGCTGTGAGTTTCTGCCACCATGCACTTCCTTCCCCAAAGCTTCCAAGACCACAGAGGTCCAAACTGAGGGGTGTTCTCCAACGTATTAACCTTCAAGACCGACAGGGTCCCCAAATCAAGTGGAGGTGGTAAAGTTACAGATCAATGTCTCTGGTACCACTCCACCAGTGTTAGTATCTTAGTTCTGGCCGACTGCCGTTTTTCCACAATCCTTGAATTTTTCCAAAATAAAAAGTTCAAAAAAAATTTAAAAATTCATACTCATCTTGCCTCAGAGCAGAAGTGGCCACACGATGAGTACTCCTGGGGAAACTTGTCTTTGAACCTTCTGGAACCCAGGAGGCCTTTGCCGCTCTCTCTGATCCTCCATCGACTTCAGGACCACATTGTGTTTCCTGCTCCTCGATGGATTTTTCTTCTATTTTTTGTTGGATTTACATTTGGGGGCTCTCCCTTGTGTCAGGGGCTGTGGGCTGAAATCAGCCTGCCCTGCTCTGCAGTGCTCACTGTATGGTGTGGACTCAGCCTCCCAAGCTCAACTGTTCTTCAAGAAGAAGGCGAGGGGGTACCCAGACCTGCATAGGGTGCCTCTCACCCAAATGGAGCCAGCCATCCTTTGGGCTTCACTATCCCTCAGGAGTCCACGGCTGGCCTAGAAACTTTGGTCTGTGTTTGAAAATGCTTCCCTCTGAGTGAAGTATGGTGGGTGGGATGGAGGACGGGAACCAGAGGCTGACACCGGCACTCAGTGGCCTGCTGTAAGGTTCAGGTGTGTGGAAAGGAGCTGTAGGACAGGGCCACCAGCTTTTCCTCAGCAGGCCTCCCAGAGCAGATGCACTTTCCTCAAAAGCGATGCCTCTGACAGATTAGCGACACCTCAGAACCTAGAGAGGAAGAAGAAGACTGATAACGTTTCAGGAAGATGATGCTTAGATGTGAATCACAGCCCTGAGATGAAAATCAAATTAGAGAGCAGTGGTTATGACCTAGACACAGGACGCTTCCCACCAGCGTGGTTTATGTTTTGCTGTGCTGTGCTGTGCTGTGTTATCCTGGAGTCCCCTCCTATCTTCTCATGAAGAACTTCTTCTCTTCCCTTCTTTTCTCTTCTCTTCTCTTCTCTTCTCTTCTCCTCTCCTCTCCTCTCCTCTCCTCTCCTCTCCTCTTCTCTTCTCTTCTCTTCCCTTCCCTTCCCTTCCCTTCCCTTCCCTTCCCTTCCCTTCCCTTCCCTTCCCTTCCCTTCCCTTCTCTTCTCTTCTCTTCTCTTCTCTCCCTGACTTGGGATTGAACCTAAGGAATCAACCTTGTTAGAAAAGTGTTGTGCCACTGAGATAACCCAGCCCCCCCTTTTTTCCCCTTTCATTCTTTCATTCTGAGACAGAGTCTCACTGGGTTTCCAGGCTGTCCTTTACCTCACTCTGTAGCCCAGATGGGCATGGAACTTTCAGTCCTCCATCCTCCGCCCCCCGAGTGGCTGGGACCCGAATGAACTACCAGGCTTGAGGACCATTTTTGGATGAAAGAAGCAACAATGAAATAGAGTGCGGGGGACGGTTAGGGTATGAGGAGGAAAGCTGGGGGAGGAAGGGCTGAGCTCCGACTGTCACTGTTAACCATAGTGAACTCCAAGATGGTCTCCATGGCCTATGCCGTGGGCTCTGAAGTGGCACATTCAGGGGAAGGGGCATCCCTAAATTCTGGGACATTCTACTTCCCTTGAGGTGGTGTGGGACAGAGGTCTGAAGAGAGACATGGCTCTGGAACGTGCCAGGTGAGGGAAAGCGAGCCAGTGGCCTGATTGCTCTGTGTTCTGCTTCCTCGCCATGTCGAACAGTAGCCACAGCCCCTCCAAGTGGAGATCCAGGTGCTAAACAGAACCACAAGATGGGATACAGGTTCTACTGCAGAGCAAAGTCTCCCCCAAGGTGACAGTGGGGCTCCCAGCCCTCCCTCACCAAAAGGATGCTAATTCCCTAACCCTACAGCAAGGAGTTCTTGGGAGACCTTGTCATCTCCACCTTGTACACCTGACACCTGGGATGTTGCCCCAGGACCAATAGCAGAAAAACATGACACATCTGGCCTGTACAACAAATGTAGGGCATGCTTATGTCCACAAATCCGCTGTGGTATCCACAAGGGCTTTAGATGTCCTGACTTCCCAGGTCAAATCACTTCTGACCTTCAAGACCAGGGCTCCTGACGTGTTTACTGGAGCCACTGAGTGCTCTGAGCCTGTGGCTGTTGACTAGAGGCTGCTAAGAAATGGTGAAGGAAAAGGCCTACAAGGAAAGAGGAGAGAGGCCTCTAGGAGCTGGTGTCATCTACGGTACAGTGCGCACACTCTTTCGTAGAGAGCCCTAGGGTATGCACCGCCTTCCCTTAGACAGCAAGGTTTGGGCTGCTGACGTGATCTGGGAATGGATGACTTCCGCTTAATTCCTGTGGGCTGGGCGCAGCTCTGCCACTTGTCCCTGGGTCGGAGGGAGACTTTTCCTAGTCTGTCGTGCACTGGTCATGTTGTAGGAAGACCTCCTCCGCAAAGGTCTTTGTTCACCATGCCAGGGAGGCAGGAGGCAGGATGAGTTTCTGGCATGGCATGGCTCTGTTGGAAGGGAGAAGATGTCGTTTACCTCTGAGATGGGCAGAGACACTTGCTCTCTGGAGCCTAGGCCTGGCCATCCCATTCCTATGTGCAGGCTTGGAATGGGGGCATGATGGGATGAAGGAGACGGGCAAACTGGAGGAGGGATAGCTGATGAGATGCTTAGAGATGGAGGATAGAGGGAAGATTTTTAAAAGGTGAGAGCAGTTAGACATTAGCAGTACACGTCTTTAACACCGGCGCTCAGGGGGCAGCGGAAGGCAGATCTCCATGAGCACTTGGTTAGGCTAGTCTAAATAACGAATTCCATGCCAGCCAAGGATATCTAGTGAGACTCTGTCTCAAAAGAGATATAAGAGATAGAGGGATTAGATAGGTGGGTAGATGATAGATAGATAGATAGATAGATAGATAGATAGACAGATAAACAGATAGATAGATAGATAGATAGATAGATAGATAGATAGATAGACAGACAGATAGACAGATAAACAGATAGATAGATAGATAGATAGATAGATAGATAGATAGATAGATAGATAGATAGATAGATAGATAGATAGATAGACAGACAGACAGACAGACAGACAGACAGACATCTAGCTGGGTGCTGTGAGGGTGTTGAGGTACAGATGGGTGCTGATGGATATTGTTGAGTGCGGGGCCTGTTACTGTCGTTGAGAAGGGCAGATGTGGTCACCAGGGTTGCAGGTAAAGGCACCACCTCACTTCAGGTGGGAGTTCTAGAGGAAGTCAGTGTTCTAAAGCAGGCATGTTCAGCCTGTTGCCAGCTACGAATACAGCCCCAGTGCAAAATCATGAATGTAATTAAAGCTGTATGAAGTGGGGTTTGCGATTTATTGATTTATTTTGTAACTTCGTTGCACAGTTCTGGGGCATGAATTTTGTAGATGACCAAATCAGGTTCCAATGTCAGAAGCTGGGCAGAGGTTTAGGGTAAGGGGACTCTGAAGGTGAGAGGTCCAGTGGCCCCACTAGAACACAAGGCTCAGATTAGAGGCAGCTGAGTACCTGCAAGTTAGGCTCTTTCTAGAAGCTGGTCTGAGAGGAGGGAGGAGGGAGTTTCAAAGTCCATGTTGATGTAGAGCAGAGCCACAGCCTAGGATCACCAAACACAGGGTGCTGATGGTATGGACAGGACAAGATGGTGACCTGCGGTTAAGAGTGGAGGAAAAGCCAGAAGCTGATAGAGTACTGGAGGTGGACGGTGCCCCGCCGGGCTCATTTGTCTCCCTTCTAGACTGGAGCCCTGGCCTCGTGCCGTGGCTGGGCGCCTTCCTCTTTCTGAGCTCTGTTTCCAACTGTGCTTTTTCAGATGGGGGTCCGGGCGAGGTTAAGCTACCTCTCAGACCCCTCATCAGACCTTGATGGCTCTGTGGATACAGCATGCCCTCAGGTCAAACAGTGAAGAGTAATTAGGACTCAGGCACCTGGAAATCTCCCAGGAAGCTCTACCAGACAGCCCTGCGTTGGCAGCAGGAACCTGCCCAGGGGCCCAGAGCTGGGTAGGAGGAGGACTGAGATGCGCAAGCTCAGGCTCCTGTCCTTGGGATTAGTCTGAACAAACATTAGTCAGAACCTTAGCACCGAAGCAAGGCTAGGAGGTGAGGGTGGGGGGATGGGAGTTGGGGAGGAGTGGGGTAGATGGTTACGGAGGTGAAGACTGAGATCAGGCTGCTGCATGACCTATACACAGACTGAGAGGTCAGGAGCCGGGATGTGATGAGCTCTAAACTATGCTCATGGAAGACACAAGCCGTTACCTACAACCTCTGGCTGAGGCAGTTTCTACCCCCAGGAGACTCTGACGCCTGCTTGCCTAGGGACATGCTCCTGCTAAGCCTGTTTCTACGCCCTGTGGGCTGTTAGTGTGGTAACCTTCCCTTGTTCCTCTAGGGAAGATCTTTCCCACGTCGTTGGTCCCTCCCTACTATCCTGCTGCCTTTGGGGTCAAGTTCTCCTCACATTCCTCCGCCTCTTTGGCTCTCAACTCTGCAACTGTCTGTCACCTCTCAGTTGTTACACGGTGGGTTAGTCAGAGATCAAGACCCTGTGTCAAGCCTGTGGAACACAGGAGTGAGAGTGGTCATGAAAGGCAGCCTTGCACGTCAATCATTCCTTCCAACAGCCCAATGAGCGGACTGTGGAACTGTCCCCATGGTCCTTCAGAATGCTTTGATCCAGCAGAAAAGGAAGCCAGGCCATTTGTGTGTCCAGACTGGAAAGAGCACTGGGGTCAGAGAGCAGGAGGGGGCCCCTTAGGTTCTTGCTCACTTCCCCTAGCCGCAAGAAGGGCTCACCGTGAAAGAGACTCTCTAGGGAGCCCCGCTAGAGGAGTTCCGCAGGGCTCTGAGGGCAGACCTGTAGGCAGTTCACTGGGATCTGACCTTGACCTCTCATCAGTTTTTTGAGCCTCTCCGTGTTGGAGCTGTCTCTTCCCCTCAGATTCTGCGGTAGGAACCTATCCACAGTCTTTTCGGTAGCTGCGTGGGAGTAGCTGACTTCATGCTCTCATGGGAATACCATGAGGACCGCAGATGCCAGGCGGAAGCTGAGCCAGGCCAGGGTCTTGGCAGCTGAGGGACTGTAATGTTTCTCACCACTAATTGGTCACCACAGACAAGCCATTTACATCTGACTCCAAATGTCAGTCTGTTTGTGAGTGATATGAATGTGAACATCAGTCTCTAATGGCATGCACAAATAAGACGACATGTCTGTTCCACAAACTCCATGAATTTAAACATGGAGCCCCCCACACACACACACGCACACACACCCTTGTTCACAGAAGTCGATCTCTTCTGAGGATAGAAACTAGGAGGGTCTGAAGGGAAACAGGATGGGTGCTGGAAACTCTGATGGTGTCTTTCCTGCTCTTTCTAATGCCAGACTTGGGGTTTGTGGTCGTCTGGGTCTGGGGGTTCTGCTAGCTCTGCCCTAGTCCAACACCCCCAAAGCCAGTCACAAGGGAAGCCACAGAAGGAGTGGGCTGCTGAGACCAGGGAGGGAGAGCCACTGGGAGGGTAGGCTAATTTAATACAGATGTATCATTTGTCTCCTGACTTCAAATCTGTAAAAATTATGTAACCCCAAAGGTAATGCTGAAAACAGACATGAACCCTGATTCGGCTGGCTTTGCTTACGCTGGTCCTAAGACCTGCTCACTTTGGTTTATCCTGGGCATAGTTGATCACGGATGGGTGGGACATTACTTTAGTTCTGCTTTTTCATTCTCTTTCCATCCTAACATAAGCATCTTCCCGTGACTCTATGGCACAATGGTCATCCCCAAGACTGCATAAATACTGGACTTCTAGTTTGCTTTTATTTTTTTTAATGATTTCACAGAGAGCTGTGCTTAAAAAAATAGCACACAGGCAAAGCTATTCTGAGCTGCATCATGTAACCGAAGGCTGTCTTTTTCTAATCCCTCCAAGGAATGGCAATTAATTGGGAACACAAGATGCTTATTTGGGGGGCAGAATAGGGTTGGCATCGAGGCACATTGTAAGTGATGACGATGGTGGCTGAGAGTTTTATCCTCTGTCATCTGGCTCCCTGACAACCACAGTTGCTGGCCAGTGCTGTGATGTGGTCTTTGGCCGGAGAACAGACTTTCCTGCCTGGGAAATGAAGTGACTCATAAGGAAACAATCCCCAGAGCTTTGGGCTGGTTTGTTCTTAATCAGAAGTCTGCGAATCTGTTGTCGACTGCCAGGAAAAGGGATCCTGAAAGTGGGTGCCAAATTAATTTAGCATATAAAAACTCTCTCTCTCTCTCTCTCTCTCTCTCTCTCTCTCTCTCTCTCTCTCTCTCAGAAGTGGGGGGGTGTATGCCATGTGTGTGCCCTTGGAGGCCAGAAGAGGGCATCAGACCAGAGCTGGAGTTACAGAAAGTTATGAGCTGCCATATGGATGCTGGGAACTGAACTCAAGTTCTCTCCAAGAGCACAAGTACTCATAACCACTAAGCCATCTTTCCAGTCCCTAAATTTCTATTTTGTTGTTGTTGTTGCTTTTGTTTTTCGAGACAGGGTTTCTCTGTGTAGCCCTGGCTGTCCTGGAACTCACCCTGTAGACCAGGCTGGCCTCAAATTCAGGGATCCGCCTGCCTCTGCCTCCTGAGTGCTGGGACTAAAGGTGTTCCCCACCAACCACACCCAGATCTAAATTTCTATTTTTTTTTTTTTTTGGTTTTTCGAGACAGGGTTTCTCTGTGTAGCTTTGCGCCTTTCCTGGAGCTCGCTCTGTAGCCCAGGCTGGCCTCGAACTCACAGAGATCCACCTGCCTCTGCCTCCCGAGTGCTGGGATTAAAGGCATGCGCCACCACAGCCTGGCCTAAATTTCTATTTTTAAAAAATGTTTTTATATTCTAATTTTAATAGTAGTAAAAGTAGGCTCTCTTACTATATTTCAAAAATAAAAAGCAGCCACTTTTTAGATCTGGCATGTTTATTGTAAGCATATTTTCTGGGGACAATACTTTCAGTTTCATCATACTCACTAAGGAGACTGTGAAACCCGAAATACTTTTTGGAGACAGAGTCTCAAGCAGCTCAGGCTGGCCAAAACTTGCTATGAGGCTAAGGATGACCTTGAACTCCTGATCCTCTAGCTCCTGGGTGCTGGGGTTACAGGTGTATGCCACAATATCTAGTTTATGAGATGCTGAGAATCAAACCCAGGGCTTTGTGTACGTACGTTGGTAGGGCTTTCAGGTCTGCCAACTTGAACTACACCCACAGCTCCATGTGTATGGTTCCTAGTTAAAGGAAACGTTTTGGTGTTTTTAGACCAGGTGGATTCCACCAACTTCATTCACATTTCCCTCCTGAGAGTCAGAACAGCTGGCCGGTGCTTGTGGATGATGGCTCTTCCCACTGCCTGTGAGCTGTAGGCAGCCACCTTATTAGCTAAGGCTGAAGGGGCCTTTTGAAATGCAAGAGAGCAAATGCTCTCAACCACCTGTGGAAGATGTCAGCCTGCTAGTCTGTTGACTCCCTGATGACAAGTTAAGGTCCTTCCAAATAACTGTTTTTATTAACAATGAACTCTCCTGTCCTACTCCATGGAGTGACTTTTTTTTTTGCACCCACGAAGAGACGAGAACCCTTAAGTCCAGTCACTTCTTAATGATGTCTTTGTAGCTTTGTAAGTTAAAGTGTACATTCTGTGAGACAGTAGGGCATTTGGGAGGTGAAGAAGTGTTCATTTTTTATGCTTTGATTTTCCTGGATTGACCAATCGATTGATTGATTCACTCATCTGTTCAAAAAAGAGAAAGATGTGCTGTGTGAACTGTGTTCCTGGCACGAAGGGGTCTGAGAGGCAAAGGTGAGAACAGAAACCAGCTGTCTCTTGGACTCAGTGGGAGGCTGATAATTCTTTGCCTTATCTTAGGATACACGAGTCCAAATCTACCTTTAAGGTCTTTGGGGTAACATAATATGATTGTTTTTAAAAAACATCACTTAAGCAACCAAGACTAGGCCAAGATTCTCTTGAATTCTACAAACTTGATAAAATATTTCCTCTTGCCATTTTATCCTCATGCCCCACCCTTCTCTTTCACACAGTGTACCTCTGGCGTGTGCTCTGGATGCTCTCTGGTGTTGAGTTTTGGTGGAGCATACCCAGGTTCCAGCCTCCTCTTCAGCATGTCCCTCATTGTTTAGGAGGAGGCTGATGATCACACTGTCGTTAGTCCAGGAATGGAACCCCTAAACTTTAGAGGTACAGGGTTGTTTTACCCATGTCTCTGCAGGTCTGAGCATAGATCTAGCTTCCCCCTACACCCTACTGCTCCTCAGCACCTCCATAAACCTACAGTAGACTCATGGGACTGCTAACTATGGGGTTGGTGCTACTTGGGGGATCATCCGGCAAAGCCACTGTTACGCTGATAAGGAGACAAAGCCCCAAGGAGAAGTGGTTCATACCAGGTGACTGGGGGAGGTCGCACCATCCCGCAGAGCCTTCAGAATGGTCAGAAAGAGCAATTTAGCATGATTTCGGCACCCACAGGGGAGAATTGTTCAATCCCATGCCATTTAAGTGCCGTCTATCAGCAAACCTCGAATCCTGGACTCTGTGTGGGCACTGTAGAGGAGAATGTGGTCAGCAGAGCAGCTTGCTTTCTAGCCACAGTGGGTTTTGGGGTCCACTGCAATAGGAGAAGTCTGCCTTGGAAAGACTCCACCTCACTGCCCTGCCTTTAGTGAGAAAAATATTGAGGATTTTTCTGAGTCACAGCAAGTTTAGCCTTGTGTTATGTTGAACAAGAGGAAGGCTCTACTAAGAATCACACTTTCTCTTTCCGATACAAGGACCATTTTACTTCAGCATCCATCTTGGGCAACAACTTAAGGAGCACCTTCTCTGTTTTATAAGTGAATGGGGTCTGTGCAAGCTCTCAGGTTCTCTGTCCCTCATCACCTTGACCATGTGCCATCTATGACTGAGTCAGGTGGCCATTCCAGCTCACTGAAACACACATCCAAAACAAAACCAGAGCCACAATCTGTCCTTGAGATAACCATGAAAAGCTCAGCTGTCTGCTCATGAAAGAAGCACTCATGTCCCTCTGTAACTGTACAATCATAACCTAAGAACGCTGAACATAGAATATGGAGGTCTGAGTTCTGGGAGTGACCACCCTGGAATGATGATAGGCTATGTTTGTCCCCTCTCACCTCCCATCCAGTTAAAGTACCTCTGGCAGACCTGGCCAATCTGTCTAGTCTATTTTCTTGGTTGTAAAGTGGGGCAGTGGGGCTAGGGGCTGCCTGGGGCAGAGTGAAGTCTGTGTACAGTAGAGATGCAGTGTCATAGGTGGGTAACTTGATCCCTTTGGGAAGGTCTGATTGGAGGACATGAGAAGGAGCAGAGAAACCAGGGGGGACCCTGCTGGTGTCTCAATGAGGGAGAAGACAGTTCAGATCAAGTAAAATATCAGGGATGGAGGCCACAAGACATGTCCAATTATGCCACCATGTTGTGATGGCAACAATAGAAATTAATTATTCATGAATATGGGGAGGAACATGGAGTGGCTGTCTAAAATGGAAAGATCTGGGCCTAGCAGGGTGGTGAGTAGGTCAAAAGCTTAGTTCTGTTCATTTTCCGTCTGAGCCATCTTCTAGAAGTCTCAGAAGTGGGTTGAGGAGAGAGCCCCGATAGTGAAGTGCTTGTTGAACAAGCACGATGACCTGAGTTTGATGCCCAGAACCCATGTTTTCAAAGCCAAGCATGGTGCTACATTCTTGTCATGCCAGGCCCGGGGAAGCAGAGACAGGCAAATCCCTACAGCCTGCCAGCCAGCCAAGCTGAGTCACTGAACCTCAGGTCAGTGAGAAATCCTGTCTCAAAAAAAAACCAAAGTGGACAGTTCCTGAGAAATGACACTCAGGTGGACTTCTGGCCTTCACAGACATGCATGCATGTGCACCCACACACGCATGAACACACACACACACACACACACACACACACACACACAGACCCAGAATCAATAGTCTGACGGTTGACACTGTCAGCTTGTCTCTGAGTTCTATGGCCCTTCCTCTGGTCCTTTCTCCCTCATGAGTGTTGTGGTCTTCCAGACTCCTCACATACTGGTAGTTCAGACCCTGTATAATCTTTCAAGGGTGCTTTTCTATTCTCAGATGCACAACTGTAGGCAGCCTCCGGGATGTAATGGATGACCACTTGTGCCATGACAAACAGGGACCATACTTCTGAAGACCAGCCTTCCTAGCCAAACTGGGGTCTTCAGGACATAGCCAAGTAACTGTCTGGGAGGCCCTGCCAGTCTCAGTCCCGCGGTGGGGACTTTCGGCCCCATTGCATACAGATAGGCCTATTACACAACCCCCCAATCAGTTGGACTTGAGTCAAGGGTGCCCTGTCAGAGAAGGGAGTGACCCTGCAAAGCCAAGAAGCACATTTCCCATAATAGCAAGAGCACCCACTCTCAGAAGCAGGTCGTGGCTTCAGGAGCCATCAGAGGATGGTTTGGACTGGGTTGGCCCTATGACCTAGCCACCGCACAGAGGAATGAAGCACCCTAGGGTTCCCTTGGTAGATGTGGAAACTGAAGCTGGGTGGAGGGAGTACTCGGGAAGGAACTATCACTTCATGAATCAGGCATAGAACTGGGCCCTCAGCGCCCAGCCTCCTGTCTCACATGGGCACTAGCCACCTTCATCCACAAGGCATAGATTCTTAAGCTCAGGCTCCTCCTGCAGGGACCAGATGTTGGCACAACTGCAATTCAGACAGGGCTGGCATACGAGCTCATGCTGCCCAGAAGGACATTTGCCTTCATGAGTTTCCACAATGTGGTTGGGGTTTCAGATGCTTGCTGGAGATGGGACTCTGATTCTGAACACAGATCCTAATCTTCTTCAGAAAGGCTGGGGTGGCTCTTCCCGCTGCAGATAGCCCGCCCCTCCAATGAAGGTCATCACACATTGTAGATGAGACGTAGTCATGTAGTGAGATGTCGGTGGCATCTCATTGTTTCCATCTATGCCCCTATATCTGCTGACAACACCCGTGTCCCAGCCACAGTCTCTTGCTTCTCCTCCTGCCTAGGACCCCTGCTTTCAGCTCTCACTCCCAGTCTTCTCCACACAGCAGCTCCAGTGATCTTTGTAAAAGGTACGTTGGCTCTTAACGTGGGTCATCCTGGTATTAGCAATGAAATCCCAGCTCCTCCTAGACTTATGCCCATTTCCTCTGTGGTCCCTGCATCATTGCACTCCAGTGCGCTACCTTTTACTCCTGGATGATGCTGAAGCCATATTTAGGCTTTGCCTCCCCACCCCTGAACCCAGCAATACTTCCTTGTCATTCATGCCCAAGCATTGATGACTTTCACCCAACCCTGGAAGGGGTTTTATATGAACAGTCCGGCCCTTCTGATATGGTTGATGGACTTTCTCCACAGCACTCGCCTCTGCTGGGAATTCCTGCTCAGTGATTTGTTTGTTTGCTACTGTCTTCTCTTGGCTCTCCTCCAATGTCATTCTAACATGAACTCTCCATGGCCCCAGTACTCGCCAGCATCCTGGCTCTGGAAAGCATTTGTTGAGGGATGATGGGATCCTCTTGGGAGAGGAATCAGACCATCTCTGGGATTGTCCTGGGTAGTAGAGACCATGCTGTCATCACAGGAAGCAGCTGACACCATCATAGTCTTTCTAGCAAGCAACTTGGTGGCTTGGGTCAGGGATCCTGAAACAGTTTCCAGGAACCAGTCCAAACTGGTTTTCCTTCTGAGAACCTAGAAAGCCTGAAGCGCAGGGAGATACAGTAACCAGCTCACATGCGTGGGTCAGATGAAGGTAAACTCACATATGCAAATACTCATACACGCGCGTAGCAAGGAGAGCTGTAAAAGCGTGTTCAAGTCTGCAAGGTGAGAAAGAAGCTTATGATAAAATATTGAGTGATGAAAAAGCAAAGTCTCTCAGGTGAAGTGTCAGCCAGTGCTCCTTCCCACAGACGCTGTGTCAGACTCAGCTCCACTAGCTAGTCTTCTGTGAGATGCTGTGAACTGCTAATCATTGTCGCCTCCACTTTACCAGACAGTAAAGGAGACTCAAGAGACGAGGACACTGGCAAACGGTCTTTAGTTTACAAACCTTACAAACTGTAATGTCAGGACGAGGGCAGTACCTCTCCTTCCGCAGACTGCATGTAATCGTATTCCACTTAAAAACATGCACATTCCCCAAAGAAGAATAAGTGAAATTCAAATAATCAAGAGGCTGCCTCTGGATATTAAAATCATAGGGATGCTTTTCTATATAAGTTCCTGTGTTAGCACTCTTCTTTGTAATACGTGCATATTGCTTCATATGAAATATTGTGTTGTGTATAAGAAATCAACTGTCAAGCCAGATGTGAGGAGATCATGCCTGTAATCCCAGCACTCGGAAAGCTGAGGCAGAAGGAACATGAGTTTGAAACCAATGTGTTCTACATAGTAAGGGCCCGTCTCAAAATGAGAGACAGGGAGAGCGTCTATATAAACTTACCCTATTGATTTAGAAGGGAATATTCCTTTTTATTTATTACTAGTGCGCGCGTGCGCGCGCACACACACACACACACACACACACACACACACACACACACCAGGATCCACCCCACAATGAAAAGAGAAGCCCACTAATCTGTGCCATCAACAAGTCAAAAGGGGAAAGGATTGCTGAAGGTCCTGAGAGAGCCTGTGAGACACGTAAGACAGGGTCTGGAGACATCCTGCACAGGGTTCTTGTGACCCGGAGAAAGGTTGGACCAGGGAGATAGATGGCTCACTGAGTAAAGGCACTTGTGGTCAAGCCTGACCATCAGAGTTCAATCCCTGGACCCCACATGGTGGAAGGAGAGAATGGACACCCACAGATCATCCTTGATCTCCACACATGTGCTGGTGTGCGTGTGTGCGTGTGTGTGTGTGTGTGTGTGTGTGTGTGTGTTTGTGTGTGTGTGTGTGTACAAGACATACACATATAAATAAATACAATTCAAACTTGGTCACTTCTTCAAAAAGAATGTATGACCATAAATGTAATGCTAATGTAATTAATATAGAACTTTTTCTCAAAATTATTCTTAAATTATTTTTGAAAAATAAATTAGAAAGAGTAAGGAATGAAGTCCTGGCAAGAAGGAGTTATGTGGTTTCTGTGCAGGGGTCGTTTCTATGTGTGGTTCTGTGCAGGGAACATGAGGCCTCCAGGAACAGACCTGAAATACAAGATAGGATTTGGGTCATGAGAAAGATGGGGTATTTAAAATTTTATTATATAATACTTGACTTTCCAATTCAATAACCATCCTTATTTAGTTTCCTATTCTCTCCTCTAACAGTTTTAAAGTCTGCCTTTGGTTGTTAAATCTTTCATCAACTTAGATTTGATATTAGGGCCCAGCTGTGAGGGGAGGGAACAGTTTCACATTTTGAAGGAAAAAATCAGATGTCACAGCATCATCCACGAGTGGCCTTCTTTCTGGTGATCTGCGGTGTCTGTCTGGTGTGCTTCCATATGTCTGGTGAGTGGTTCTTGTGCTGTGTGTGTGTGTGTGTATGTGTACACGTGTGTACTCCTTTGCCATCTCCCAGTCACTGCAGTTTTTACTGAGACCTCTTCGCCATCTTATTCTTTTCCTTTGTTGATTTTTTTTCTATTCTTGTGCATGTTTCTCATCCACCAAGTTTTAGAAACAGCTTGTGAAGTTTCTGTTGGACTATTGATAGAAAACCCATTTGACTTTTGAAGGCTGTGGCGAGAAGGTTCACCTCTGTGCCATAGTCACCCTAATTAAAATCTCTATGGCCTGTGAGATGGTCCAGCAGGCAAAGGTGCTTGCAGTACAAACCCAGCAACCTGAATCCAGGGCCCACATAAAAGGAGAACCAGCTCCCCAAAGATGTCCTCAGATCCCCGAGCGCCCGCTTCTACACACACATCGTGCGCACACACAATAATAACAAATGAAATGAAAATCTTTTACATTCCCCACTAACAGTGAGCAAGTTTCAACAGTTACACATTTCTGTATAAGATGGATCAATAGCCTGAGCAGATACACTACTGAGCCTCTGTGTGCAGTGAACCACAAACAAGGGAAAAAAATGCAAAAGCTAAGTTGAGAAAAATGTCTGCAACATAAGACACAATGATGTGTGTATTAAATATATGTGTCTTGCATAAAAATCTCTGCCATATTATGAGGAAACCAAACCATAGCACTAGAAGCTGTGGTTAATAAATATGACAGATCTTAATAGGTGTGAGCTAAAATTGTCTTATTTATCACGTTTCACTTGACAAGTCAGCAAGGTTGACTTCCCCCTGACCCTTGTTTTTCCATTGACAAGGGAGTAAAAAATAACTTTTTCTTCAACACTGAGGGTGTAAATCAGTCCTACCATCACAGGTCAGAAGCCTAAAACGTGCCTCGTTTTGACACGGAATCCCACTTACAGAATCACAGCTTTAAAAATGCACAAGGGCAGATGGGATGAGGAATGGGTAAAGGAGCTTGCTGCCAAGCATGGCCGTCTGAGTTTGATCCCGGAACCCACGTGGTGCAAGGAGAGAACCAGCTCCTACAAGTCATCCTCTGACCTCCACAGGCACACTGTGGTGTGTGTGACACACACACACACACACACACACACACACACACATCAGTCAATAAATGTAATTGCAACTCTTCTAAATTCACAAACAACTCAATATATAGTTTACAAGTCTGTAAGTTATCATTATAATATATAATTATGTATAATGTGTGATATTATATATAATATAGAATTTTAATTTATAAGTTATAATTAATAAACATTGAAAATAAGTTATTAGGCTGATAGTGGTTAAATAAATTAATAGCAAATAATATAGAATGGCAGTTAATAATCTGTCAAAACCATATTTACTTACTTATAAATCATATTTTATTTAATTACCAAACTTAATTATTTAGTAAATATAAGTAAGTTATATTTACTTATAAGTGTAATTCACAATGTAGTGTTCATGGAAATAATCAAATTACTAAACAGGATAAGTGGTCTGGATATTTTAAGTATGTGTGTATATGTAATAGCCCTGGTAATGTTAATAGTAACTATTTATAATGGTTTTCCGTTGGTGTAGATATTTTTGTTTACTGTGATTTCAGTTTTAGTTTGTTTGGTTTTTGGTGTTTTGGTTTTTTTCTTTTTTCTTTCTTTTTTTTTTTAGACAAGGTTTCGTGTAGCTCAGGTTGGCCTTACGCTCCTAATGGAGCAGAGGATGACTTTGAACTTCTGATCATCCTGACTTCATCTCCCAACTGGCAGCGTCATGAGCCTTAATCACTATGCTGGCTTTGTGTGGTGCTGGCAGTGGACTCAGGTCTTTGTACACACTAGGCGGGAACAACCCAACAGAGCCACATCCACAGACTGCTGCTGGGCTTTTAGGGGATTTTCCTTTCTGAATGTGTGTAATCCCCAGATGTTCAGATTTCTGCATATATTACCAGTTTAACAAAAAAGTGAAATTGAAAAGTAAAGAGTACTTTTTAATAAACAAACTCGGGAAGGACACAGGGTGAGAAGCATTCCTGCAGGGGATACAAGGCCCTACGCTGCTGTGAGGGGCTGGCTGGTGACTTGTCGGAGGACGCTCGATGCTTATGCCCCTGAGAGTCCACTCACAGGAATTTAACCTCGACAAAAATTAGTGCAAGGGTTTAGTTAGAATTATGACTGTGATCCATGATGTTTTTCACACATGTCTGGGGCACAAACGGCGCTGAAGGAAACTGGTGTGTAACAGAAGGGACGGAAGATACGAAGCTCTAATGGGAGGCTTCATAAGAGCAATGAGGGAGGCAAGGCAGATAGCGGCGGACAGGACGGCTGTGATGTGCTCTTTCAAAAGCAGGTCGCAAAACAGGATGTAGATAATGATCCCATTTTTGCTTTTTAAAAATAAAATGGTCTTGGAAAATTACACACCAGAGTGTTCACAATGGCTGTCTCCGAATGATGGTGTTGGGGATAATTTTTATCTCCCATGTTATTTTCTGAATTTTCTGCAGTAAAAACAAATCACTGTGTAAAAGAGAAAGGGCATTGATTTGATTCGTAACAGGTCTCATTCTGCAAGAGTGGATGAAACTGGCCGGGGCATGGTGTCACCTCCCTCCTGTCCCTCCGCCTTTCTCAGAGGGGGTTCAGGACACACACACTGTTGTTGTTTAATTGAGTGATTGTCTTGTTTTTCTTTGTTTTGCTTCTCTCTGTAAAAGGTGTTTAGGCAGGTTTTAGCAGCCCTGGCAGAAGCCTGAACCCTTCCAATGTTAGCAGTTTGATTTGACTCCACAGATTTCTATATTTTCTTGGTTTTTTTTTTTTTTTTCTGGGGGGGGGGGTTTCGAGACAGGGTTTCTCTGTGTAGCTTTGCGCCTTTCCTGGAACTCACTCTGTAGCCCAGGCTGGCCTCGAACTCACAGAGATCCGCCTGCCTCTGCCTCCCGAGTGCTGGGATTAAAGGCGTGCGCCACCACCGCCCGGCTATATTTTCTTTAACATCTTCAGATATGTACAGACCGCCCTCTTATTTCCTTTTACACATCTCGATTGTGTAATAAACACCACCTGGGAATTTCCCCGGCTTAACAGTAATATATCCTGGATGTTTTACCTTCCTAGTTCATATCTCTCTTACTTGTTAATTTTTACCCATGCAATTGTTACTTAGCTACATGTTGTGATTGTATATGTTATTCATAAATACACTTTTTTTAAAAAAAACATTTTGGATAGCTCCAAAAGATGTCAGTTGAAAACTAAAACTTCGCCTCCCAGCCACTGCTTGGGGCTCTGTTCCAGAAGCGAATGATGATAAATGTGTCTTTAAACCTGCTTTTGCTACAATTAGAAATTGTGGTGAGGCTGAGGGACTGCGGAGATTGCTTATTCCATAAAGTGTTGTCCAAGCATGAGCACCTGCGTTCAGTTCCCAGAACCATGTAAATCAGTTAGGGGCAGTGACAAATGCTTTAATCCTAGGCCTGGGTCCCTGGGGCTTGCTGGCCAGTCAACCTCGCCTGATTGGTGAGTGTACCCAGGCCGCCCAAAGTGGATAGCTCCTGAGGAATGACAGCTAGGGTAAACCCTCTGGCCTCTGTACTCGTGCACACGGACACACACAGAATAAACAAACCCGTGTGAATGGTAAACCCTCTGGCCTCTGTACTCATACACATGGACACACACAGAATAAACAAACCCGTGTGAATGGTAAACCCTCTGGCCTCTGTACTCATACACACGGACACACACAGAATAAACAAACCCGTGTGAATTCCAACACCCGAGTGGTGGCTTTTCGCAAAGGCGTGGAAAGTCCCTGCCCTGCTGCCTCTTTTCTTGCCTGACATCGCCCAAGCTCTTCCCTCCCCGGCTCTTCCATTCTCATCCATTACCGTTTACACCCAGTGATTGATTTTATGGTTCACAGTAACACATTTAAATGCTGATGCCTTCAATTAGCCGCTTCCAACCTTGTCTGTCTCCGCTTCCAGCTGCACAGCCTATTTTTCGCTGTGCTGTTCTTATATGTTTATTATAATGTTTATAATATAATTTATTATATTAATACATACAATATATGTAAAATATTAAGTCTTATAACACTTATATTCTGTTCTGTGCTCTTATTAGCTTTACTGTGCCTCATCAATAAGTTACACTAAAATAAATTAACTGAAAAACAACCATTGCAATAATACAACTAGACAATGTTTTTGTTTTGTTTTGTTTTTTTAAAATTTATTTTATTTTATTTTACAATATAATTCAACTTTACATATTTTACATATCAGCCATAGATTCCCCCGTTCTCCCTCCTCCCGTCCCACCCCCCTCCCCCCGGCCCACCCCCCATTTCCATCTCCTCCAGGGCAAAGACTCCCCCGAGGGTTGAGATCAACCTGGTGGACTCAGCCCAGGCAGGTCTAGTCCCCTCCTCCCCGGCTGAGCC
>CABHPH010145257.1:35631-45874 GCA_902168325.1 Peromyscus nudipes | reverse complement strand
AGAGAGAGACAGAGAGACAGAGACAGAGAGAGAGACAGAGAGAGAGACAGAGAGAGAGACAGACAGAGAGAGACAGACAGAGAGAGAGAGAGAGAGAGAGAGAGAGAGAAGCCTTTGGCTGTACTGCAGGAGGGTGACAAAGCAGAAGTCGGTCAGTTGCATGCTGGGTAAAGGAGTAAAAAAACATCTTTAACCCTGCACTCTGTGATCCAGCATATTCCCTGAGTGGGTATGGTCAGACTCACTGCAAAGTTATTTATCTTATTCCTGATTAAAAAATAAAATAAATCTCCCAGAGCCAAGGAAGTCCTTTGTACAGTGCGTTGGGGCTTCAGTGTGTTTCAATACCCTGAACCGTGAGTTCCCATGCTAGCTGAGAAGAGAACCGGAGGATGTGTGTTTGTCGGGTGGTGACTCAGGACTCGAGGCAGGAAGAGAGGCCCCAGAGAACCCACTGCAGCCATCTGTTTCCTCGCCAACTCAGGACAGATGAGTATCTGTGTGTGGGCACCCTCGGCCACTGGTGAGAGAGAAAATACCACTGGTACCCTTTACAAAAGCCACAGTCGGCGGTCAATGACACCCTCTACGATGTAAACGCGTGCCTCCCATCAAGGCTGTCTCCTTTGAGATAAGACCCTTCCCACTCGAAAGAGGGAATCTTGTTTTGTAATATAAAGAAGAATGTGTAAAGAAGTAGGTTATATGATAAATTATATGATACAGTACGTTTCAGTACAATATGATATGTTATGCTATAGTGTGGTATGATACAGTGTAATATGACGTGTGATGCATGGTGGGATATGATATAATATGATATGATACAGTACAGTATGGTAGGGTATAGCTGAAAGTTTTCCTGTGTCCCGCCCAGTCCGCAGCCACTCAGACCCAAGTAAACACACAGAGGCTTATATTAATTAAAACTGCTCAGCCATTAGCTCAGGCTTACTACTGACTAGCTCTTATACTTAAACTCAGCCCATTTCTGTTCATCTATATGTCACCACATGTTCCGTGGCTTTACCTTTGTGCCATTACATGCTGCTCCCTGGACAGCGGGCGGGCATCTCCTGACTCAGCCTTTCTCTTCCCAGAATTCTCCTTGTCTGCTTGTCTCACCTATACTTCCTGCCTGGCTACTGTCCAACCAGCATTTCATTAAACCAGTGTACAAAAGCATTATTCCACAGCAGTAGGGTGTACCGTACAATACCAGACAATACAATACAACATGGTATCTTAGGGGCAAGATAAGGCAATGGAAGAAACAATGTCCCCTTAATGAGATGTGCTCAGGTGGACCCCATAGCCTTCCTCCTCATGCAGCTACTCAGAAAACTCCATTGCTAAGCTGGACTCTAGTGACTTCTAACTCAGAGTCCCCCTTCCCCTTCCCGCTCCTTCCTCCCATCTCCCTCCTCCGAGCTGTGAGGATTCGGAGCTTGCCAGCCTGTTGTTCTCTCCCTGCAGCGTGTCCTCCAGCTCCCTTCTGTGTCTGTGTTAGGTTCTTTTACCTACAGGACCAAGAACCTACAAAAGGGACTCTAGATCCCACAGTGGCCATGTCAGAACACCCCTTGTGTAAAACGAGGCGAAATAATGCAATTTGAACCTTGCTTGTCGGCCAGAGATGCTGCTCCTCTGGGGCACACCAGGACTGCCCTCCTCTCTAGATGTGGCAAGTGGGCATAGAGGAAGAGGGGAACAGGGAAGGGAGAAGCAAGAGGTGGACAGTGTCTTAACCCATCTGTTGTCACCTGTCTCTGTCACTGCAACAAAGCCCTGGCCTCTGTGTGCAGCTTACAAACAATACAAATGTATATTTTTCACAGTCCCGGAAGATGGGGAGTCCCAGATCAAGGGATCAGCATATTTGAATCTGGTGAGAGCACTGGTTTTGCTTCCAAAATGGGATCTTTTTTTTAATGCTATTTATTTATTTATGTACTTATTTATGTATGTATGTATGTATGTATGTATGTATGTATTTATTTATTTATTTATTTTTAGGTATGAGTGCTCCACCTGCATGTATCCCTGCATGCAAGAAGAGAGTATCAGATCCCATTATAGAGGATTGTGAGCCCACCATGTGGTTGCTGGGAATTGAACCCGGGTCCTCTGGAAGAGCAGTCAGTGCTCTTAACCACTGAGCCGTCTGTCTCTCCGGCCCCCAAGATGGGACCTTGAAGGCTGTATCCATGTGTGAGAGAAGGGTGAAAAGGTGGGAACACATCCAGGGCAAAGCTCGTCATTGTTAAGACACTAACATTCGTGAGGGTAAAATAATCACTGCCCCCAATGCCACACTTCTTAATACCCCCATCACAAGTATGAAGTTTCAACATCAAGTTTGGAAGAGGCACATTCAAATTACAGCAGGTGTTATGGTTTGAAAAGCAAATGTCCCCCACGGGCTTGTGTGGCAAATATCCCCCACAGGCTTGTGTGGCAAATATCCCCCCACAGGCTCACGTTTCAATATTTAACCCTCATCTGATAGTGCCGTTTGGGGGGATCATGATGTTTTGAGGACTGTTGTCTATCTTACAGACATGGATGGCTAAAGGCCTTTGAAAGTGATATCCACTTCTGATTCCAGCCCATGCATGCTACATCCCATCTACCAAGATTTGAGGAGATTATTTATGCTTAATTTCCCCTAAATATTCTTAAGCGTGTTGGCTAGATCTGCATGTGTGGAGGGCAACTATAACTCAAAGGTCAAGTCTCAACACCCTCCAGAGTGGATAAAGGATGCAGTAAGAATTGTAGGAGGGATGACAGGTACATGCAGACACTGTCCCAGGCAGTTTCCACCTATGTGGATCCCTTCCAAGGCTTTGTCGTCTTCATTAACTGCTTGTTCTTTTGGGTGATGCTTGCTCCATGACAACTAGGTCCATACATATGACTGGGCATGGTTAGACCTCACTCCCCACCTTCCTCTCATCTCAGATTTAATCTTGCACGTTCTGTGTCATTACGGGCCCCTGGGGGTCCAGCTGAAACCTGTAGCATCCCTGTGATCTTGGGCTACATGACCTTTATTTTTGAGGCATGTTGGGGTAGCCATATTTTCATCCTTGCGTTGACTGGGGTCTCCCCCCGCCCAGCACACAAATTGTACACAGAGTTTCCTGGGGAGCTGATGTGTGATTGGTTGACTGAAAACTGTCCCCTGCTCTGCCCCTCAGAGCTGGTGTGGGAGTAAACCCAGAACCTTCCCTATGGAGGACAAATGACAGATATTAGAAAGTTCGTCCACTTGAAAAGGAAAGTAAACTTGCTCAAACTAGCTGAATCAGAATGGCAGTCTGTCAGGGGAGACAGAGAAACCACACAGTCCTTCACTTCAGGAGGGACAGCTGGTCTACATGGAGCCAGAGAACACTCAGGCATCTGTCTGTCCTGGTCTCCCAGCTGGCTTCCTGTGGCTTCTCATTCCAGCTTCCCTGGGCAAAATTTTGAGACCTGTGCCCATGCTGAGTGGTCGGGAAGGGTGGATACAGGCAGAGGGGTCTAGCAAAACGTATCTTAAAAGATGAACTTGACCATACAAGCTGAGCACACCTAATCCAAACACCAGAAATCTGAAAGGCGCCACAGCCAAAACTTTTCTGAACAGTGATAGGATGCCTTTCATACATCCAGGTATAACTTCTCACAATCGGCTCCAGACTGTGTGTCTATAGCATGTTTGAAATACAAATTTTGTGTTTGGACTAGATTCCTGTCCTCAAGGTACTTCATTATATATATATATATAAATATGCGAATGTTCCAAATGTAATATAAAATATATATATATATATGCGAATGTTCCAAATGTAATAAATAAATCTGAAGTCAGAAACTCTTCTGGTCCCACCATTAAGTTAAGAAACTGAACCTATATTTACATCTTGGGCTGGCTTTGCAGGGGGTCTGACCATTCGTAGCATTTATGAAGGCAGGCTTCTAAAGCATGCTTTATTGTAACCATCTGCAGACATCCACTGGGATGTGTTTACCTTTGTTCTCCAGCAAAGCTCAGGCAGAGGCCCTTGTAAATAATGTTTCCTTCCGGCTTCCTTCCACTGGGGAATCCCAATGGGTAATTAGCAGGAGCATCACATGACCCACAGGAAGCTATCTCGAACACATGTGAGGTTTGAAGATGCTTCAGTAAAATGCGTTTCACAGTGGGGTCAGTGTGGGGGAATGAATCCATGCAAAATGATGGGAGCAAACAGCTGTTCGCCTGTGCTCATCCTGAAGAACGATCCGGAGTGTCAGGGAAGACGGAGATGAGACATGTCCCAGTGCTAGCATTCAAAAACCACTTTACAAAATAACCTCTACATCCCTAAAAGTAATATTTACAATACACATCTAAAGTAATGATTTAGTGTCTTTTTCACCCATTTTTTTTAATTACTTAACAAAGTAGGCAAAGACATGCTTTTGTGGGCAGTTACAGCAAGATGGTACCTAACTACCTCTCTTATTTGACAGGGCACCTAACTGGCTCTCTTATTTGACAACTCTCATGGAACAACGTATTAAGTCCCTGCCAGTTCTGTGAAGAAAAGGCAACTGCTTCCCATTTTCGTTTTGCTTAATTTTCTATCAGCCTTCCAGAGAAGTCCTCTTCCAGTGTACCAGAGTTCAAATACGTTACGCTCCGAGTCATAATGTGCTCTGTATTCTGTGACAAATGGGGGCCGTTTCTTCTCATTCCGAGCATTCTCCGAGTTCCTCCGAAGATAATGTTGTTTGTTACACCACACAGAGCCAGCTTTCCATATGCCCTATGGGAACAGAAGGAAAAGAGACCGCTATGGGAAGTGGGTGCCTCGACAGTGCCCCAGATTAAGAGTGGCAGGAAGCCAGTCATCCTGTTACGTCTACCTGTGTTATGAATTATACACATGTGGGAAGCCCCCAGGTGGCCAGGGCGGGGGAAACACTTGCTGCCATGCTGGGCAGATGCAGTGGCGGGCTGGGCAGATGCACACCATGCAGTCATGGTGGCGGTGGCAGCGGCCAGTAATTCACAACCCAGATGCTGTATCCACGTGGAGAGTTTATTATAATAGAGAGATGAAGAGAAATATAGGAAAGAAGGGGAGAAGAGAGAAAGAGAAGAAGAGAGAGAGAAAGGTCAAAGGGTGCACACCTCTTGGAGGAAAAGGAGAGAGATAGAGAGAGAGAGAGAGAGGGAGGGAGGGAGGGAGGGAGGGAGGGAGGGAGAGAGAGAGAGAGAGAGAGAGAGAGAGAGAGAGAGAGAGAGAAGGAGTTTTTCCTTAAAAAGAGGCTTTTATGTCAGGATGTAGGGCGGCACCAAGGGGTGGGATTTCAGGGGGGCGTGGATCAGAATATTAACAACCTGAATAGTCCTAGCTACTTAGGAGACTGAGGCAAAGAGATCCCTTGAGCCCAGGAGTTCCAGGCTAGCCTGGGCTACATAGTGAGACCCCCCCCCGCCCCCGCCGCCATGGGGAGGAGGGGATATTGTTAGATTTTCAGTGGTTCCTATTGCTTTCAACTGGGACAACACTCAGCCACTCAAAGGTAAGTGCAGACCGATGAAAATTGTGGCACGCAGGAGTGATTTTGACTCTCTCCAACGGGAGTGTTTCACCTCAGTACAATCTGAAAGTCTGCAGCCTGCTGGTTTAGTGTCTTGCACACCCAGATGGACAGTGAAAACTGGCCAGTCTCCTCAATGGCCCCTTTGTGCAACTGCCTGTTTCCTTGTGAATTTCGGACCCGATGCATTCCATGTCCTCATTAGCTTTATTTAAAAACCTATCCTTGCCTGGAGACACCTGGGTCCATCCACAGACCGTGGATAATTGCAAGAATTGAACAAAATTAAGCACCCAGGATCATCAGAGGTGGCTTTGTGCAAGGGTAAAGCACAGCTGGTGCCCTCTTAGAAGGTGAATTGAGACTAATTGGATAATCTAGAAACCAATTAGCCCGAAGGAGGAAAAAGAAGAGACGCATTCTGAGTGGGAGGAGGAAAGGCATTGTGACCATGAAGATACAGCTTGCAGAACTGAAATGCCACGTGATAGAAACATCCAGATTTATTTTCATTGCCGTGGTGTAAGGTAGAGTGAAGAGGCTGAGCTGGAGTGAGAGGTGGGGCTTTTCTAGGAGGACAGAGTTATAGGCATGGGTCAGGCTGTCCCTTCAACTGCAAGACAAAGTTTTCATTGTGTCAGTGGCTGTGAATCATCCTTTGAAATGAAAATGGTTTGTAGACCAACTTTTACTCAGCACTTAGGTAGCTTTATGTCCGACACTAATAAAAGCCATAAATATTCTGCTGATAAAAAGTCATGTGCAAAGGTAAGTGTCCTCTGCACATTTAGTCCATTAAGAAGGCATGGGCTGGGGATAAGTCTTCTAAGAATGTCACTGGATTAGCATGTAACTAATCAAAGTCTGAATCTGTAACATGCTTGAATCATACAAGGACACAGGTGGCGGCTGAAATTAATAGGCCCTTGGGGTGTAGAAGCCGTGAAATCGACCCTGTGGCCTCGTTTGTAGAGCCCTCTAATCAACAGGCCTCAATAGCTTTGGGCTAAAATGAGGTCATGTTTGCATTTCATAGCGTCTATCGCTGGAAGTAACAACTAGCAGAAACACACAGTCAACCCATGGTGTCACGTGTATGTCTGAAGTCCAACCCCATGCCAGGAACATACTGGTCCTTGAAGCACAGGGAAATATTATGCAGTCAAAGTGGGGTAACAAGACCGGGAATGACCAACAGACACTTGCCTTGACTCTGTCTAGTCTCTGGGGACAGGAGCTGGTGTCTTGAGACATGGCCTGAGTGGAAGGGAGGATGAAGTGAGGCTTGAGGATGAAGCAGCATCCAGGATGGCACAGTGCTTTGAATGGGAATGGCCTCCATCGACTCATGTGCTTGACTACTTGGCCCAAAGGGAGTGGCACTGTTAGGAAGTGTGGCCTTGTTGGAGTAGGTGTGGCATTTTGGGGGGGGAGTGTGTCACTAGTGGGTGGGTTTTAAGGTCTCAGAAGCTCAAGCCAGGTCACTTCCTGCTGCCTGCCAACCTGGATGTAGAACTCTCAGCTCCCCCTCCAGCACCATGTCTGCCTGCATGCTGCTGTGCTCCCCACCATGGTGATAATGGACTAAACCTCTGAAAACAGTAAGCCAGCCCCAATTAAATGTTTTCCTTTATACAAGTTGCTGTGGTCATGGTGTCTCTTCACAGCAATAAAACCCTAACTAAGGCAGATGTGGAGGAGTCCTGCCCTTGGTTTCCTTGAAGCTGTGAGTAGGAGCCACCTGTCTGGCTGCAGAAATCCCAGCATCTGAGCCCTTGGACAAAGCACATCAGAAAACCATGGTGTTCCTGCTGAATCACAAAGGACCAGTCGGCACTTGGAGACTCAACTAGGGAAAGATGGCTGACTCTGAGACAGCTACCTTGCCGAGTCCTTCCCTGCACCCCATCTCTTTGGTTCTTGTTGCTAATTCTTCAGTGAAGTTGGCATTTTACTTCCCTTTCCCCGTTCAGCTGTGTCTCCTAGATGAGCTTGAGACCGGTGTTCCAATCTGCTTCTTACCTACACATACACTTGGCCTTCCCTGCCTTGAGGGATGCTCTATAGAAGCATGAAGAGTGTCCGTCTTATCCCCTAACTCCGAGAATATGATGCATGGCCACTTGTCCCTACAGATGGCTTTTCAAACCAGCCTTTCCTGAACACAGAAACTGAGCTTAGAAGATAAATTGGCAGTGGGTCACTTGTTGACTGGGTTATTCCAACCCCCACCCACCTACCCCACCCAATCCAGCCCTGAAGATTCTCCCAGCTTCAAGACAAGGTTGAATTCACCTCAGTGCAGTGTAGTGTCCCCAAGAAGGCCCAGGTGCCACCCTTTATCTGCTCCAGTGACCTAGTTACACCTCATGGTGAAGGTTCCTCCTTGGATGTCCCGTAATTGCTGTTTTGGAACTTATTTGCTCCTTGGAACCTTACCCATGATGTTGGTGTTCCCATGGAAAGGAGGCTGCCACGCCCCATGATGTCCCCGGATGTGGGAGGTAGTTGGCACTTTCATATGCTTAATGCATTTCTGCCCTGCTTTCAGAAGGGGCTTTCAAATAGGTGTGTTTGGGGGCAGATTGTTTCAAAAAGTGGTTAAGTATATATCACATCAAACATTTTACCCATTTTTAATTGCACAACTCAGTAACATTAAGTACATTCACGTTGTGTTGATCATCTAGCTATAGAGTTTTTTCATCATGCTAGACTGAAACTCAACACTGTTAAGTATGAATTCCTATTTAACATCCTCCACAACTATTCCGAGATGATGACCATCTATTTTTCTGTCTCTATGAGCTTGATTACCAGATGTACCTTGTATAAATAGGAACACCCTCTGGGGTCTTCCTCAATTAGCATAACGTGTCAGAATTGAATGACTTTTAAAGAATGAATACCAGCCCGCGGTTTGGATACACCACATTTTCTTTACCCATTTGTCTGTCCATGGACACTCGGACAGCTTCCCCATGGACGGTGCTGCTGTGAACTTGGCCGCACACACTTCAGTGCTTCCTTTCTGTTGCTTTGAGTGTGCATCTAGAACTGGACACTACTCCATCATTTGATAATCCCATGGTTAGACCAACGGCTATACTGTTTCCCATAGCAACTGCTCCATCCCTCATCCCTACCAGCAGGAAACAAGGGTCCCAATTTCTCAGCATCTTCACGAACATTTGTTGTTTTCTGTTTCTAAGAGTCATTCCAATGAGTACGGCCTGGGCTTGCATCTGTTTCTAAAGTCAAGCATCTCTTCAGGTGCTTAGTGGACACAGGCGTGTCTTCTCCGGAGAAAGGCCTGTTCATGTCCTCCACTCGTTTTTAAGTTGAGCTTTGATACTGTGTTACTATGGTTGTCAAATAGGTTTTTCATCTAGATTGAGACACGCCAGTGTCACCTCCCGGTTGGTGGGCTCTGGCTGTGCAGCATGGCATGCCTGTGAACACAGCCGCCTATTTCCCCAAGAAAGAAGTCAACTTCGGAGACTGCAGTCACAAAACAGCCACACAAACACACTTGGCTCTGCAGGGCAAGAAAGGCCTTAGCCTGGCTTCAGGCTCTGGGGATCAATCTGCAGCAGCAGCCACCTGAAGCTGCACACTGGCCTCACCTGGGGTCTCCTTCCCTGGGATTCTAGGCCCTCAGGCCCGGCTGGTTTCAGCTTTTCAGTCACCTGGAACACAGCCTCATCCAAGAGAGTGGCTTTACCCAGGTCAACGCCCTTCCCCATGCCCCACCCCCACCTGGGCCAGATACACCGAACCCCTTTGGGGAAGGAGGTATTGCTTGGATGTCAGTATTTCTCCAAAGTGCCAAAATAACCAAATAATTTCCAAGTGCAGTCCGGCCGACGACTCTTGATGATCAAACACAAGGAGCGACCTGGTTGGAAACACGTGCCTCGGTTTTTCTTTCTGGTTTCCTGGCTTGGTCCGTTGGTCCAAAGCTGGCAAGGGCGGGGTGGGGTGGGATGGGGTGGGGGGATGCTTCTCAGACCTTTGATCTGGGGGGTAGGCGACCCTAACCCGCACCCCTAGGTGCAGGGCGTGGACCCAGCATCCTCCTCCCTGGCTGCCGCAGGGCTCCCCGCGTGTTCCCCCGCGCGCCCCAGCTCTAAAGTAAACAGGGCCGAGGGGACCGGTGCCGCCCGCTCGCTGCCCGGCTGCAGCCGGCCGGAGCCATGGCCGAGGCGGTGCCGGCCTCCCCTGCGGGCAGCCGCGGCCTGCACCGGGGCATCATCCAGTGGTGAGCGGCGGGGGACGCGGCGCAGGGCGGGTCGTCGCGGGCGGGGCTGGAGCCCAGGCCGAGGGAGAGCAGGAGCTCCTCTGGGTCGAGGGCAGGAGGCCAGGGCTGAGGACGCCGGTCCCCACACACACGCGGTCCCCCCGCATCCGCCCCGGGCTCCGGTTTTACATTTGGCTGTCCCCGTGGGTCACACTTCCCGTGGGAAGCAGTCCAGCTTGTCCCCGACCTAGGCCTGTTGGTAGGAGACCTGGAACGCAGGCAGGCGTTGGCCAGGGAGGAAACGTTTTTTTTTTTTTCCTCCTGGCGTGAGCTCTAGAGTGGATGTGCCTGACTTAAAACAACTTTTAGCTTCAGCAATGCATTCCATATTATTTATGAAATTCATTTCTCGGCTATTTAAAT
>CABHPH010145257.1:18652-35531 GCA_902168325.1 Peromyscus nudipes | reverse complement strand
GAAAAATACTCTTCAGCCCGTGGGACTGAACTCAAAAGAGTCTGCTGCTCTTTATAAATAGGAAAATAATTGAAGCCAGTCCTCAGACCGTGGCTTTATAAGGTGACTATTATACGTCAGCCTACATTTTTCTTTTTGTAAGTTTTAAGAAATATTTCTCAGGGAAAACTCTTTTTAAAGAGTCACCTGAGTAAGAAATAGAAAAAAATGAAGAGTACGTTTACAATTATAGATAGTTATACTTTCTTCCAAAAAACAAAAAAAATTTATGGTCCTTCTCATCTTGAATGAGAAAAAACAACAGCAATATGGTTTTTTGTTTGTTTGTTTTTTTGGTTTTTTTTTTTTTTTTTTGGTTTTTTGCTCACCTTCTTAGCAGGAAGAGTCAGCTTGGTACCTTAATTAACTATTTCAGCTCATCACTGCATTTCTGGGGTTTTGAATGTTGCTAGATAGATTAGAAAGAATGACTGTAAAATTTAAAATACTTGGGCGTCCTCCTTAGGTGGCTTGTGGTTTGGGACAAGGCAGGTACCTCAAGCCCCTTCCAGAGATAACTGATGTCTTCAAGAGGGTGTATTTTAGTAGCAAGTCCAAATCAAGTCCCATGCCCAGAATTCTTAGGTAGGTGGGCCTCTGGCGACGTGTCCTTCAGGGCTGGGAGAAAAGACTGGAAGACTTCAATTCACCTAACATTGGCGTTCAAAGACTGCCCCAACTTCTAATACAGATAGCCTTGGAATGGAAGGGACCAGACTCCCCAAAGGGAGGGGTATATCGATCCATAGAGAGAGCAAAGACCAAGAGCTGGAGCCCTGGCAGTCAGCTCAGGAGAGAGTAGAGAGGCCCCAACTGTCGTCCAGTGGGAGATGGGCCATGCGTCTACATTACTTCACCTTGTGTCTTCCAGTCGGGTCTGTTGGGTGGAACAACAATGATCTATTAGTCAAGTGGGGCCCTAGCTAGGACATCGGTGCCCTCATCATCTGAGCATGATAAATTTCCCCTGGAGAAAATTGGGGATGTTGGCTAGTCTAGGGGAATGGAAAGGAGAGGTTTCCATCTCAGAGACAGGAAGAGACACAGTCGGACTGGGGAACACAGGAATGGTACAGTACTGTGGGTACAGACCCTCAGGGCCTGGCTAGGGTGGGCCTCGGCATCCAACCTCAGGTAAAACACAAGGACATTTTGGTGGCACACTGGCAGCCCCTGACCCTGGGTCACCTGGGGTAGTGTTACCTCACATTCTCTCCCCAGAGCCGCATGCAATAAAGGTCAGGCTTCCCACACCAGTTACTCCTTGGGGTTGTGCTCCCCGGAGACAGTCTGCTTACACCTCTAACGCCTATGGCTTTCATGCTTCTATTTGGCATTGTGATGGGAGAGATAAAAATGGCAATCCCTGAGAAAATCAAGTTCATAAAGAAAATGGCTTACTCTGACTGATGGCTCCTCCCGAGGTTTCAGTCCAGGGTTACCTGGCTCCATTGCTTTGTGTCTGTAGCAGGACAGAGAGCAACATGAAGAGTGACTCCGGGAGCCATGCTGCTAATGGCAGCCATAAAGCAAAGAGGAGGGGACCCCATGTCCCAATATCCCCTTCAAAGGCACATCCCCAGTGACTTAACTTCCTTACAGCTGTCCCACCATCCCCCCAAACACCATAAGGTAGTGGCCAGGCTGTTAGCCTGTGGGCCTCTGGGACCAATTAACATTCACACCCTCCCACCTGCCTTGACTCCTTGAGTGTACACTGTGGTATTATTTTGCTTTACCAGGTAAATAATTCTCTGTCCTGCAGTTACATAGATCTTGGCTACATCTCTGTAAAGATTCATCAGAGAGTATCTACTTCTTTTTAGCATGTGACTTCCCCTCCAATAAACTCCCAAACCCTACAGTGTTGACAACTGAAAACCTGTAGTCAATATTCCTAACACTGGCCTGAGGACAAAAGAGATCATTTTTCTAGGCTGCCTGTGAGCTTCTGCTCCATTCAGTAACCTAGACAGAGGTCACTTGGCTGGACCCATGTATGGCCTGGTCACTGGCTCTGTCAGAGTGCCCTTACTTCAGAAAAGTAGCCGCCAATTTCCTGTTTCTGTTTCCGCTCTCTCTCTGCAGGCTAGTTGACAATTTCTGTGTCTGTGAAGGGTTTAGTGTGCCTCGATGTCTCATGTATGAGATTTATGTGGAGACCTGTGGGCAGAGTGCTCAGAACCAGGTTAACCCAGCAACATTCGGGAAGGTAAGTAGGGAGGTTTAACGGAGTTGTATTCACTGGGGTGTTTGGGGGGGTTTTTTTGGTTTGTTTGTTTGTTTGTTTGTTTTTAAGTTGCAGCCCTGGATGGCTTAAATGTGAAGATACATTCTGAGAAATGTTGTTAGGGTATATCATTGTTCAGATACAG
This sequence comes from Peromyscus nudipes, assembly GCA_902168325.1. Taxonomy (NCBI): domain Eukaryota; kingdom Metazoa; phylum Chordata; class Mammalia; order Rodentia; family Cricetidae; genus Peromyscus; species Peromyscus nudipes. The sequence goes on along the minus strand of CABHPH010145257.1, from coordinate 33,117 downwards.
AGATAGGTACAGTGTTGCTGATGGCAAAGCCTTGTGGGACCCCATATATGTAGAACATGGCTGATTGCCCCTGAGGAAAGTCTAGCATGCATTTGGGTTTAAAGGGGTCTCAGCAGGTCTAGTTGGCTTTGTTCTCAGGAGGCACCAGCCAGTAGCCTCCATTTGTACTGAAAAATCTGATTTACATCTCCATGCTTTACAGTGGTTTGGGGGAAAGTTGAAGTACTCTTTTTGTGGCAACCCCAACATTCGCCAAAGAGCTTGGTTTGCTGGGCACTTACTCCTGCACAGAGTGCCAAAGCTCTCAGAACACAGTTCTGAGTCACTCTGGTACCCAGCAATTGATGCTTCCTGCACTTCAGTTGGATTTAGGGGACTCATTGGCTTTGGAAGTTAGTACTCACATCCAGGAACTTCATCTGAGAACCGTTAATACACAACAAAATGACAGTCTGAGACCCTCTTCATTCAACACCTCTTCTGAGCAACTGCTTAATGGTAGACTCTGCTATCGATGCTGGGAATACAACAGTGAGGTTGCCAGAGAACGAATCCAGCCCTCACTGCGTTCTAGTTGTTCAGGCTACCAGGCCTAGGCAGGTATCACCAGTGTTGTTTCATTGCTAGCAAAATAAGCCTGGAGTGATTAAAGCCAAGGGTCCCACGGCTGGCCACAATGCATGGCGAGCAGAGTTAGCCTCCTGAAGCAGGTGCAGAGTTCTTTCCACTTGATTTCACAAAATCACCTTGAGCACAGAGACATTGGCGATCACCTAGTCTGAGTGGTGCCCAGGACAAGAGGAGCCAGCCTTCTAAGCACCTTCCCTTGGCTGTGAACGTCATGAGAACAGCCCTCTCTGGGCTGAGACCTGAAGCTAAGTGAAGAACAGCACATTTCTGCAGAGGAAAGGGTGCTGTTCCTCTGGACAAACACAGCCCATGCCCAGGCTCATGAAAATCACTCACCTCCTCATCAGGGGGCTTGGCACATTTGACAGCCTGCACCACATATCCAGGTTGATCTTAAACGACGAGGGTGACCAGGAGCTTGCTGATGGGAATCACAGAGCTGCCGACTCTGTTTCTCCCCTTTCTTTGTAAGGGGCCTTGTGCACACAGAATCGGATTGGTTGGGGGTGTCATTTGATCACTGGTGAATGTATAGTTGATGGTTAAAAAATTAATCATCATCCTCATCATCTTGTCTGGATAAGAAAAGCAAAAGAGCAAACTAAAAAAAAAAAAAAAACCAACCAAACAAACAAAAGCAAACAACAACAACAAAAAAAACCAGGACACTGGTGGCGCACGCCTTTAATCCCAGCACTCGGGAGGCAGAGCCAGGCGGATCTCTGTGAGTTCGAGGCCAGCCTGGGCTACAGAGTGAGTTCCAGGAAAGGCGCAAAAGCTACACAGAGAAACCCTGTCTCGAAAAAAAAAACGAAAAGAAAAGGAAAAAAGCCAAAAGCAAAGAACCTGATAAAGACAAAAGAACTAAACCAGCCAGGGAGGGGGAGATGGCTCGGGGGAAGGGGCTTGCTGAACAAGCGTGAGGATCTGAGTTCCGATCCCCAGCGTCCATGCGAAAAGCTGAATGTGGTGGTGCATGTCTGTAACCCCAGCACTGGGGAGACAGAGACAGGTGGGCCCTGGGGTCTTACTGGCCTCTAGCCAGGTGGTGAGCTTTTCATCACTTAATATTATATGAAGAGCTCCTTTGATCCTTGTGTGATATTGCACTTACTTTGTGCAATCCCCTACCGTGGGTTGACACTAGGACTGTTCCCTGATGTCCCTGTTGTAACCAATCATGTGCCTGTGTTCGCGTGTGTGTGTGTGATGATCGTCTCTTGGGCGTGAACCTGAAGAGTGACATGGGGAGAATCACAAGGTGTGTGGTCATGAGGACCAAACTGTTCTCCAAGTAGCTCCCTTACCTTCCACTGGTAATTCTGGGGATGCTGGTGCGTTTTCCCAAACACTGAATTATGTAGATCTGCTCTTCCAACTCAGTCCTCAGAGCTGAGGCATCCAGTCTTTGATGACCACTCTGTGCTTGTGACAGGTGGTTGAACCTTCTAATGGGACAGCTGCTTGAATATGGGAAGCAACCGCTCTTATCGCCTTGCCTTGGTCACGGCTACTCTTGGCTCCTAAAAGGCCACCTTCCTGCCTACCCATTTCATTGTGACTTCAGTTTGTGGATATTCCCCCCTAAAAGCGGCTTCATGGATGCCACCCAGTGCCACCCAGCACCTCTACAGTGTGCTCAGATGCAGGAGTGTTTTCTTGTTTGTTTTTTGTTTGTTTTCTGTTTGTTTCTTCTTTTCTTTGGGGCTTTGATCCTTCTTGTCATTCCCTTAGTTCACTTTAAATCTGTCACCAACAAAAAGAAATCTTTTTTTTTTTTCTTTCACATAAGCAGGTCTCCCAGGACTGCTTTAGAAGCTGTAAATACTCCATGTCAATAAACGAATCAAAACCAAAGAGGAAGACACATTCCAGGTCCCTTTATCACTACATCTCACGAGGTGATTCAGGAAGGTTTGCCAGCCTGCTGGGAATTCCCACCTGCTATCACACAGCCCAAATGTTTGCGATTTCATCACTCAGAATTTTAGGAAACATCGCAAAGGCGCTGCAGAGTTCTGGGTAGCCTGGCATAGCAGTCTTCTCAGAGGGAACTAGGTGACATCAGCAGGGCATGCTCTTTCCTGGGCTAAGGTTGCAGAGACATTTCCCCATCTCTCTGAATGGTGTCATTAGAGTTTGTTCAGTTCTAGAAAATTCTCTTCCACCCCCTTTTAGGATCTAGGGTCTGGGAATATAGCTCAGTGGTAGAACCCTTGCTTAGCATGGGGAGCCCTTGTGTCCAGTCTCTGCACCAAACAACAGGAAAAAAAAAAAAAAGATCTTGTCCTGCCTCGTTTCACAGTGCAGCGCATTCCAAAGGAAAGAAATGAGAGACTCCAGTGTCTGACCTCTGCATTTATTTTGAATTCTTTGTCTTAATATTTCCCTTAGAGTCCACTCCCCAAGATGCCAAGGTTCTAACATTTAAGTTTGGTTGGCACGTTGCCTGGAGAATAGGCCAGTGGAATGGGACTGATTGTTGGGAATGTGTCCTGTGTGCCAAAGCCGTGGCTAAATGGAGAAGGGAAGGGGAAAAGGATATGACCGCAAAGCATGTTTACAAGAGAAACAGCAAAATATCCAATTCTCACTTCCTCCCTCCTCCCCCGGGAGCTGAGTTGATTCCCAAGGAGTTCCTGCACAGATGATTCGGATGGGCATGCAGTGTGCAATGCGCATTCTGGCTGCAAAGGATATCTTCCATGGACTGGGGAGTTTCCGGAGGCCAACTTCCTCTGCTAAAATAACACGGATGAATGTTTTTCTGATTAGAAAAGGATTGCCTCTCCTTTGTGAGCAATGTGGAAATCGAAAAGTGTTAAGAAGGGGGGAAAACGTGCTGGCTGTAGCCTCACTATCGAAGGTACGGCCACGTGCGTGGTCCATTTGCACACATGCACACACGCTTGTGTGAATAGCAGGAGCTGGGAGTGATCACAGACCTGGTTCTCATGTCCCTTGCTCCTGTGTACCTGGTGCTCTCCCATTTCCCTCTGCCCCGATGAGCTAGTGAACAGGCAGCAGGCCTCCTTCGAAGCCCTGGTCCACTCAACCACAGCAGCTTGATACTTGAAATGCCCACCCTCATATAGTGCCCAGACTCTAGCGCAGCTTCCAAGTGGTGTGCTCTCCCCATTTCCCAGCTCTGTGCCATGCCACGAAGAACCAGGTGTGGGGGCTTGTCTCACCCTGCTTCAGGTGTTGGTTGAACTTTTCTGGGAGGAAGAAGGGAGAAAGGAAGGACAAAGAGGATGTACTCTCTGTTTGTTTGTTTGTTTGTTTGTTTGTTTGTTTGGAGATAGGGTTTCTCCGTGTAGTTTTGGTGCCTGTCCTGGATCTCGCTCTGTAGACCAGGCTGGCCTCGAACTCACAGAGATCTGCCTGGCTCTGCCTCCCGCGTGCTGGGATTAAAGGCGTGTGCCACCACCTCTCAGCGAGGCTGTACCCTTTAAAGAGCCAGCTGGACCCTCTTTTTTAAAAAATGATATTTTTATTTTTAGTGCATTGATATTTTACCTGTATGTATGTCTGTGTGAGGGTGTCAGATCCCCTGGAACTGGAGTTACAGACAGTTGTGAGCTGCCATGTGGGTGCTGGGAATTGAACCTAGGTCCTCTGAAGGAGCAGACAGTGCTCTTAACCACGGAGCCATCTCTCCAGCCCCAGCTGGACCCTTTGGTGATGGGTTCTTCAGTACCTGCCTTGAGCACATTTCAATATGTGCCCCTCGGCTTGGGAGATAAGTTTTCTGGTGGAGCTTCCTGGTGCCTGCCTGCTTTCTTGTGTTCTGCAACTATACCGGAAAAGTCGGTGCTCTCCCCAACTCCAGCTTTCTCACACCTTGCTGACTTCCGGCCACAGAACGTGCTTTGCCGCTCTTGGCCCGAGCAGACCGTGGGTGGTGTTCACAGAACCTAGAGCAGTGGCCTTGCTCTCTGTTTATCCACCAAGGCCCTTCTTGCCCGTCCCACACCACACCAGGTCTGGGTTGTCACAAGATGGCAGCTGCAGTGGCCTCACAGGAAACACTTGGAGCGACTGGACCACCCTTCCCATACACCCCTCTCAGCAGAGATGGCGGACCCTCAGCGAGAAGCCCTGTGCATTTCCTCATCTCCACGTCACTGTGTATGAGTGAGCTCAGGAATTTTTTGGTTTGTTTGCTTTATAAGTAAATGCCCATTTTATAACAAAATGCCCACAGATACAAGTCCCAGGTTGTGTTGCCACACAGTTCACTGTTCATCCTTCTCTCCCTCCGTTTACTCTGTCGTCCTGAATAGATACTGTAAGGATAGATTAGAGAGTGGCGTACAGATGGCTGGTGGACTGATGGGCAGACAGACAGAAGATAGATAGATAGACGAATAATAAGTAGATAGTTAGTATAGCGAGAAATCCAAGGCAGTCCGCTTCAGGGATCTAGGGAGTTTATTAGGACATAAATTGGAGAAAACAACTCACTGAACAGAATAAGGCAAAATCGTCACAGAGTCCTGGAAGGCTGAGGTCCTGTCCCACACCAGTCCTGCTGCCTGAGTCAGTCTGCACCATCCAAGCCCACAGGGGAGAGAAGAGAGAGAGGCGTACGTGCCCCTCAGGTCTTAAGCTAGCCCCAAGGCCGTACCCTAGGGGCTGGTACCTCAAGGTCATAGGTGGAACAGGTACCCACTACAAGATAGATAGACAGGGATGAGAGAAAGATGAAAAGTCGGATAAGAGGAACCCCCTTCTCATTTCTCTCAAAGGCTGCTGCTGGAAGATAATAGAAAAGGGAGGTGGGTGGTACAAAGCCGAGCAGGAGCTTGGCCAAGCATTTTTTTTCAGACAAAGTGCAGACATCATTGGCAGTGATGTGGCTTCCAAAGTGCCCCTACATGCAAGATTTCTACTTCTAGCAGATGTGATACTGGGCCTGTGGTTCACCCCTTGATAAGGCAACTATGAGAGATTCCTGTTGATACGTGGAACTTGGGCATCCCTGAACACGGGGCACATCAAGGCATCTCAGCCCAGAGATGTGAATTTGAATCCAAGCAGCTGTTATTTCGACAGTTCGCTCTTAAAAAGCCTCGGGAATGAGAAAAAGGGGTGAGCCATGAAAATAACTATGACATCAGAAAAAGAAGAAAGCCTTCAAACAACAGCGGCAGCCCGCAGGCTAGACCCATGCCGCTGGTGGTAGTCCAATTTCTAGAGAATTTTCATGACTCCAGCCAGTGGTGTAGCACTGAAGAGAGCAGAATGCAAGACGGCACATACTATCAGACGCCGGCGATGTCGTCTAGAAACACAGAGAACGCTCTTAATACTGAGACTCTAAAACAAAGTTTTGTTTTACAACAGTGGTTCTCAACCTTCCTAGTGCTGCGACCCTTTAATACAGTTCCTCATGTTGTGCTGACCCCCCCCTTAGCCATAAAATGATTTCATTGCTGCTTCATAACTGTAATTTTGATACTGTCGTGAATCGTAATGTAAGTATCTGTGTTGTCTGATGGTCTTAGGCCACCCCTGTGAAAACCCATGAAGGTCGTGACCCACAGGTTGAGAACCACTGTCTTAGAGGTTTGGTGTTGGGAATCTATGCCAGGATATTACACACCCCAGCCTGGACACCAAGGTTTATTTAAATGGCACTTTTCACTCCGTGACATATTTTACTTATCTAGTATGTCCCCCAAATTTCATTTACATGTATTCTTTTTATAATCCATTATACTATTTGTAAGTATAAAGTGAGTTTGTTTTCCCTTTTCAAATTGCATCTTTAAATCTGCTTGTCCCCGCAGCTCGTGCGCTTGGTGTTTCCTGACCTGGGCACCCGGAGGCTGGGCACACGAGGAAGTGCCAGGTAGAGTTATGATGTTTGCTTTGTGTTAGATGGTGGGAACGACAGTGCGGGAAAATCACAACAGAACGTGTGACACAGAATAAGCTCTACGTCACAGCTCTCACCAAATGGTGCTACGGTTCAGCCCAAGTCCCTGTGTCTGGAGTCACGCAAGGCAGTGCTACATTCATTTGCTTCAAAATCTTATCAAAATATGAAGATCACGATGTACCCTTTAAACGTTTAGAAATGCGTCCACTTATTAAAATGTTTAAATAATTGCACACGTAGAATAATGCCAATTGTTTTCAATCACTCTTTGAACTGAAATGTCTAAATATTTGGTCAGTTAGCCTATCAGTTATACTCAAGAGGCTGGGGCCCAAGGTGGTAGTTTTAACAGGAAATTCCAGTGCCATCAAATGTGTCCTTATCATAATTGCCAGGCAATTATCATTGTCACTTGTTGTTTGTTTTCAATCAAGACAGGAAATCAGTGAGCAGGGATAGAAGCCAATTAGAGGGAGGACTGGCTGCCCATGAAGAAATTGAGACAGTGGAGAGTTTGCCAAATCTAACCTTGGCAGTAATTAAGTTGAAGAAATCTGGTTCTGTTGTTAGCCCGGGCACACTGCTGTCGTTTCACAGACTCCACAGAGGAGATGGGGCCTTGAGGAAGGAGTCTGGCTTTCTTCAGGCTGAGTCCTGGGAAAGGCGCTAAGGATGGTAGGACAGGAGGCCTGCCCCAGGACATCTCTCTGAGATGAGAAAGTTTGACACTGAGAAAGCAGAATTGAGCATGCAGCAGCCCTTTTGTAAGGCTGTTGAAATGTATAGGATGATGGGCTTGGGTTTACGATGGGTCAGAGATGCGGTAGGAACACCTAACCTGCCCGCTGTCATCAGTAGAGGAACTGTGCACACAAATCGTGTACTTGAGCCGGGCGGTGGTGGCGCACGCCTTTAATTCCAACACTCGGGAAGCAGAGCCAAGTAGATCTCTGTGAGTTTGAAGCCAGCCTGGTCTACAGAGTGAGATCCAGGACAGACTCCGAAGCCACACAGAGAAACTCTGTCTTGTTAAAAAAAAAAGCATGTACTTGGACATCCAGTAACAGAAACCCTCTGTTTTTCAGGTATCATTATGATGGAATCTATATCAAGAAAAGTTCTTTCTTCTACTCCCATTACTGCTACCTCCTGGGTAAAAAAAGCTGTCACAGGTCAGTGTCTGTCCTTGAGGACCTTGGTTGTGGGACATACGCCTGGCTTCTTTTCTTTTTTTCTATAAGCTTTTATTGATTCTCTGTGGATTTCACATCATGCCTTCCATTCCTACTTTTCTCCTTGTCCCCCTGCATCCGCCATGTGCCCTTGCAACCTCCCCACAAAACAAAACCAAATTTAAAAGAAAAATCCAAAGCCAAATAAAACAAAGAAACGAAACAAAAATAAAAACAACAACAATAAAAAGAAGAATCTTGTCATGGAAGCTGTAATGTGGCCCATTGAGACACACACGGTTTACCCTTTAGTCCCGATCATCTTTACTTGCAAGTGTTCATTGGTCTGGCTCCGGTCTGGCTCAAGGACTCTGGTTTCTGCTACACCACAGATAATGGACTCTCACTGAGGCTCCTCTTGGATATCCTGTTGTTGTCCTGTGTCGTGGAGATCCTGCTGTTTTGGATCTGTAGGTTCGTCCCTTTCACATGCTCCAATAGTTCACAAATTTGGTAGATGTTGGGGTGGGCCAACTCATAGCCCTGGTTCTGGGCCTGGGTGGTAGCTGGGTTGGTCAGCCTGCTAGCTTTCCCTCATCATCATTACCCAGGCAAGCTCTCCAGCTCTGCCTTGGCTAGCTCACCCGAAGCAGCCTGCAGCAAGGGGCGGGGCCAGTTCTCCTGTTCTCGGGCCTTCAGATCCAGGTCCTTCTCACTCACATTGCCAGCCCTACTGTTTTGCCCATGCAAGGTGCAGGGTCCGCTCTCTAGATTGCTGTAGGGGGTATATCGGGCCAGGGTCAGCTCTCCTGCTCTCATGCCCCCAGGGCTGGCTCACCTCTGACCAGACAACAGGGTCAGCTCTAGTGTGCTGCCCAGGCGGGGTGCAGGACCCGCTCTCTGGTGTGCTGCAGTTGGTGTAGGGCAGGGCTAGTTCTCTCATTCTCTTGACCCCGGGGGTCAGCTCTCTTGCCTGCCAGGCTGGTTTCTGTGAAAATCATTCCAACTTTAGTGGTACCTAACTGATCTGTGGGCTGTTCTACCTCAACTCCTTATTAGGGCAGAAACGTACACCACGTGTGGCCGACACACCTCGTCAGCCTTGGCACTGTTATTGGCCAGAGTAACCCATTTCCAGTTGACTTTCTCATGCAATTCATTCTAATCGTTTTCCTAGTCACCTAAGCCATTTCTCCTCAAGTCTTCCTGGAAACATCCATTGTCCTCAGGTCTCCATGTGTCCCCTCCCCCAGTGCTGCACTCTCCTTTAACCTCTGACCTTCCCAGTAAGTACAGGTTTTCACTCCCATCAGCCCCAGGAGCCTCTGACCTTCTATCTTTCGCCGTCCCTTCCCCCCACAAGGATGTTGCTCTATCTCATTCTCTCTGGTCCTCTCTCTGCACACTCCCTAGGAAACCCTGTCTGCCTGTTTGCTAGACATTCCCATTGAGATGACCCATGGGAACCTCACACTCGGGGAATGGAAACTTCAACTTAGAACCTCCCTGAAAATTGCCTCCTCTTCCTGACTTTCCATCTGTGATACTCACAGTCACCCTAGGCCTCCACTGACTCCATTGGGCTACAGATCCTTGTTTCTTCTTCCCCTTTAAGGAGACTGATATTTCATGTAAGCCCTTGTCATCCTACTCAGAGAGCGGTCGTGTTAAGGCTCCATATCTACAGACTGAACCACACTGAAGGTTCGCCATCCTCAGATGCAACCAAACCGAGACCATGTGCTCAGCAGTTCCCCCTGTGATCTTTGCATTTGTCCTAAGCATGCACAGACATCTCGTCTTATGACTGTGTCCTAAATAATACAGCATAAGAGTTACTTGCACAGCATATGACGTTGTTTTCAATATTAAGTCATCTAGAGATGGCTTCAAGCATACATGAGGAGTCACTTAGAGCCTTTGCAGACACTCATTTTATACAAGGGTCTTGAGCATTGGAGGAAGTCTGGGGCCGGTCCCATGTGAATGCTGAGGGCCAGCTGGATTCCCATGGACCTCATACGGCCACCCTCTTCTCAGCCTCCCCCTACTCCAAACACAACCACCAGACCAAGCTTCCCAGTTTGCTGGCCTCTTCCCCTCCCAGAAGCACCTGAGGTACAGACCACTCACTAGGTACCACTGGCAGCCTCTTCCAATCCTGCCTCTTTTTCTAACCACACTGCTCCCGTCATTAGTTGTTTACTGGGCCTTCACTTGGCATAAATAGGTGATTGTACATCTGAGAAACCAAGGGCAATTTCTTTTCCACGTGGAGCATGGCATCAGCAGCATCAGCAGCAGCATCCCATCTGCTCTCAAAGTCCTCTCATTTTGACAATAATAGGTTTCTAGGAGGGTCCCTCTGCGGAGAGTGGCTGCCGAGGTACTACGTTGAGAAGCCTGTGGTGTGCATGAGGCATGGCCCCTCCCCTCTACTTGCTTACTAGGAGAGCTAAGATGCGTGTTTAATGTGACGCACACGTAAGTGTCAGAAATGTACAAAGTCCCCATGAGAAGGGGACAGACACTCTGCCGGGAGTCGTAAAGGAATGAAATGATGAGGGAGTTGGGCTTCCGGCTGAGCCATGCAGGACAGATTGTAGGATGCTGACAGGTCACGTGGGAGAGGGCAGCAGGCATGGCTTGGGTGGAGAAGAGGAAGGGATGTGAAAGCTTGGGCTTCGTCAGCTGTGGGGTGCGGCAGAATATGAAATTGGAAGGCAAGTGAGAGACCATGGCCTGCGAGGCTGGTGCTGGGCTGGTCCAGGGGCCTCTTGAGAGACTGTGTGAGCACATGAATCTCACAGCAGCAGAAGCACAGAGCTTCATTGTTTTACCGTGCTGTGGTTTGAATACACTGGTGTCCTACCAAACTTCACAATGAACTGAAATCCCCAATGTCATAGTGTTAGGAGCTGGAGCCTTATGTGCACACCCATGCACATACATCCACAGACATATCTGCACACACAAACACACTGTGTGGGAGGGTAGCCTTTGTGAGTGATTAAAACCGTAAGGACAATACCCTCATGAATGACATTCTGCCCTCATGAAAGAGCTTGGCCCTTTCGTCTCTTCTGCTTTGTGAGAGTAGAGCATCCGTCCCTTTCGCTCCTCTGTCATCCACTATGGAGTTATATCAAGCACGATGCCATCCATCTTAGAGCCTCAGAGACAGAGAGGGCGCCTCCACCAGACATGGACTCTGCTGGTGTCATTACCGGACTTCCCAGCCCCTTGATCCGTAAGAGAGAAATTTCTTTGGTTCATACACTACCGTGCTTTGTCATAGCTGCAGAGACAGAGATATACCCCCAGTCAGAGCAGGTACTGGAACAGTTGCTGAAGAATAGAAACCTGGAAAGGGAGTGTTCAGAAGAACAGATCAGGAAAGAGAGTAATGGGTACCTGGGCCCCGCAGTAGTTAGAAGTGTGCTCACCAACCAGGAGCCGTTCAGAAGATCTGAGACCAGCTTCTCGGGATCGGCAGCCAGGGGACTCCATGTTGAAAGAAGGGAAGAGAAATGGCACAGCCAAGCATGTCCTTCAGTCTTCAAGTCCTCTTCAAACGCACTCATCATGCTCCGCTTCCAATGGCTCTTCCCCTGCACCTCTCAGCCACGCTAAGTCACAACACCTGAAAGGCCACCGTCATCAAAAACATCAAGAGAGGGAAGAGATGGATTTCAGTCACCCTGGAGCATTCTGGCCGACTCGTCACCTCTGTGTTTTCTTGTTCACTCAAACCACCCTGCTGTCTGTCAGTCACCCTACAGACATCCAGGCAGCCTGGAATGCCCTCAAGAAACATCTGACCAGCAGGCATCCATAGTGGCATAGGCTGTGGGCACACAGGGAGTCTGCACTTGTTCAGTGGTACAAAGACAGGGCCCGGAGGTGGGGTGGGGGTGGGGATGGAAATGGCTTTATCATCACTGTGAGAGAAAAGTACCCATGGACAGAGATAAGGACAGGGAAACATGACCTATCCCTATACTGTGTGACCAACATATGTGTAATCATCAATGAACTTTGGAAGTCTGGCCCATGAAGAGATTGTTTCTAAAGCTCTTGGTAGGGGCAGTCTCAGTGGATGAGCAGTCTTTAGGCAGGAATGTGAGTACCTCCTCCACAGAGCACACTGTGGAAAGAGGTTCCCGAGTCCAGTCAGTGAAGCCCTTCTGCCCTCTCCACAAACAGCACTAGCAGGAACCAGCTAAACCACTAAGCAGAAATAAAATGGGGACGTCTCTGAAAATCAAGCCTTTGAAAACCAAAAAAAGAAAGAAAAGAAGAAGAAAAACACAATCAGGGAAAATCTTGAAATCTATCAAGGTGGGGACATGTGACCTGAAACAGATTCCAAAAGCTCCTTTCTCATCATAGCCAGATGGATTTGGCCTCCATAGTTCTCAAGAGCTGGAGGAGAAGGACGGTCCACTCCAAATTCTGTATGCAGCACAGTTATCCTTCAGGGGCTGGAGAGATGGGTCAGTGGCTAACAAGCATTGCTGTTCTTGCAGAGGGCTCTAAGCCCGATTCCCAGGATCCACATTAGGAGGCTCACAACTGCCTATAACTCCAGCTCTAGGGAATCTGATACCTCTGCCCTCCTTGGGCGCCTGCACTGACGTGTGTGCTTGCTGAGTGCTTGCTGCATGCATGCACAAGCATGCACACACTTTAAAATAAAACTTTTCAAAAGTGTCCTTCAGGAATGAAGGGGAAAAGAAGATGAGGGGGGAAAATGACTTGCCACTAGCCAACTCAGTCCTGAAGGTGAGCTGAAGGAAATCCTTCAAAGAGCAAGGGGGTGACGGCAGGAGGAATCCTGGGACATCGAGAAGAAACCGCGGCCAGAGTGGAAGCACAGAAGCATACAATAGGCTGTCGTCTTCGTCGTCGTCGTCTTCTTCTTCTTCTTCCTCCTCCTCCTCCTCCTCCTCCTCCTCCTCCTCATGCACAAAAATGTATAATAATACTTCTTCTTCTTCTTCTTCTTCTTCCCCCTCCTCCTCTGCCTCTTCCTCTTCTTCCTTCTTCCTCTTCTCCTTCTTCTTCTTGAGTTTTAGAAGGTTGTATTTCATTACTTTAGCAAAGACCTGCACTCCATATAATGATACATTAAAGCAGGGAAGGAAAAGGGGCCTAAAAGGAAAGAGATGTCCACCCTTCATCCAAAATGGTGACGCTCAGGAACACCGGACTGTGGGTTCAGATGTAAATACCATACTTAATACTCAGGCAGCTGCCACGAGAATGATATTGATATGTACCCAAAATCGCTGTAATTAAAGCAAGATGGGATCCTATGCTTAAAGTAACTCTCCAAAAGGCCAGGACTCAGCAGCAGAATGAAGAACCCAAGGAAACAAATAGAAACAAGTCATGTAAAGGGAAAATGAAGCGCCAGCATGCCAACAATTACCTTAATTGTAAATTATCTACAAGCACCAATGGGAAGATAGAGTTGGCATCGTGGATTTAAAACAAAGAAAAATGACTCAGAAGAAAAATACTGCCAACAAGAAACATACTTCAAATTTAATGACATAGACAAGTTAAAAGTTTTTTAAAAATGGAAGTAACATAACACTGGGTACTGGAGAGGTAGCTCAGAGGTTAAGAGTATGCACTGCTCTTTTAGAGGGCCCCAGTTCAATTCCCAGCACTCACACATGTGGCCCACAACTCCCTATAACTCTAGCTCCTGGGGATCTGACACCTCCAGCCTCCACAAGCACCTGCACCCAGACATGTACATACACATAATTAAAAATAACAAAAATTATATATAACATATAATAAATTATATGTGCATACACATGCACACACATATATATTATATAATATATATTATATAATTTCAAAAAGGCAAGAGTGGCTGTGTTCACATCCCATAAGATAGACTTCAGAATAAGGAAAGGTACTTGGGACAAAAAGGGGACCTTATACAACGGTAAGAGATGATCACCCCAAATGTGTGCCCTCCTAACAACCTAGTCCATCTCCCTTAACCCAAATGATGCTATAGCATGGCCTCATTGAGTTGGGGGTCCCTCATCACTGCCACCACTGTGTCAGCAATCCCCAAGACCATCTCCACTTTTGGGGATCGGGTGGAAGGGCTCCTAGGACTTGGCATGAGATTGTGGTGTGGCTAAGATCTGTGACAGTGATGTACAGATAACCAGCCGGATTGCAGAGAAGAGGAGGAAAGGGCCGGAAGCATGAAGTCTGGCCCACACAGGAGCAGCACGTGGCAGAGGCATGTGGCTGCAGTTCCAGTGCTGGGAGGCGGCTTGTTAGTCTAGCAAGTCTAGTTAAGTCAGTGAGCTCCAGGGTCAGTGGGAGACTCTGTCCAAAAGAAAAAAGAAGAAAAATGGTGGAGAGCAATAGGGGAAGAGATCTGACATTGACCTCTGGTCTCCACAGGTGAACGTGCACATGCACTCGTGTGTGTGTGTGTGTGTGTGTGTGTGTGCACATGCACACGCACACACAGGGAAACACAGAGTGGAGGGAACCTCTATGAGGTTGCCCTATGCCATCTTTCTCCATGCTCAGTCCTCAGTCCTGTAGAGCCCACTCCTCAGCCAACAAAATGTATCCATATGTTGAGTGACGGTTTTTTTTTGCCTGGGGTAGCACACTAGAGACTTGATATTCCAAGTTTTTATCGGGAGCTGATAATGCAGCACCCTGTGCCCAGCACATATCTAAATAATAGAGAGAACACCCAAAAAAAATACTCCCGAAAGAAAGCAGGC
>CABHPH010145257.1:0-12328 GCA_902168325.1 Peromyscus nudipes | reverse complement strand
GTCTGTCTGTATTTGTGTGTTGGGAAGGATGGAACCAGTGTGTGTGTGTGTGTGTCTGTGTGTGTGTCTGTGTCTGTGTCTGTGTCTGTGTGTCTGTGTGCTAGGAGGGATGAACCTTGTGCCCTGTATATGGTAGGTAAGGTCTCTACAACTCAGTTTTACCCACAGCCCCTGTATTATTATTGCCTTGTCTGGCACCTGTGTGTCCTAAAAGACCAGGATGACAGGTCATCGCTCTGAACTCAGATCAGAACCTCCTCCTCCGAATTCTCCTTCTCCCGCCTGATCTATAAAATGGGGCAACAGTTCTTAGCTTCCACCTTGGCAGGGTGGTTTGAGGATTAGGGTGAATGAAGTACAGCACCACACAAGTCGGTTGGCATATTTCAGAGATGCCTATATTTCATGTCATCAAAACTGCACAGATTTTGCAACTGTGATGTGATGGCATGTCCCTATATGAATCTATGTTTACATTTTAACATTATATCCAGAGCTATCTGTGAAGAGCGTCTTTCACTCAAAACCCAAATCATTATTTCACCTGTGGTGAGAGAGAGCACCGCGGGAGGACCCACGGTGACTGGGAGACGGTGCTCCCACTCGACCAGCATGTGGTCTGGGAATTGGACTTTACTACATTTTAATCCCCTTACCTTTGTAAGTGCTTCAAGCTGTTTTCCCCACGGTCAGAGTGATGTGCGAGAGAGACTGGGGTGCCAGAGTGATGTAATGGAAGTCTAGATTAACGGCAGTGATGCCGAAGCCGAGAATGTGGAGGCAAACCAGAGCTAACGCCGCACTTGAAAGACGCGTGGGGATATTTACTTACTTATCTATGTATTTAAGATAAACCGTGTATCCTAGAAGTGTGTCTTGGTCTCTTCTGTGCCAAGTGATTGTGAAAACTGATTAAAGTAATGTGATTTTCATACTATATAAAGCATGTAGGCATTTGCTGATCCCCAAAGAAACAAGGTCTTCTCCATGGGGGGACTCGGAAGAATCTATAGGTGAGCCTGGAAAGGAAGTCTGAGGTTACATGTTACCAAATCTTTAGAGGCTCTGGGCCTTAAATAGTACTTAGAGTCATCTGACCCCTCGCCATTCCTGCCCAGGACCCCCAGAGCCCAAGGGTCTTGCTGAAGGAAGCGTGGCCGTCAGCTGCTGCTCCAGGATGCCACCTCTTCCCTCCCTGGCCTCCTGTCTTCCCTGGTCCAACTGCCCATCCCCTTGCCCAGTGTTCATTAAATCCTAATAGCCTAGGTCAGGATGCAGCAGCTGAAGGGTAGCGCACAAGGACCCCACGTCCTCATGGGACAGATGAACACAGGGCCACTCCTGTGCCATAGGACTGCTCTTGGTGCTGCTTAGGTGATTGGAAACTGCTCAGGCCTCAGACACCCAGTGGGGGACCTGGATCCCTTCCTCCTCAGCAAGGCGAGCTCTGGGGATTGTGTGTGGCTTCACGAGGGCCATAGTTTAGCAGTGACTCTGCTTTGGCTGGGAGCCTAATAAATGTCCTGGTGGTCTGAATCAGAACCGCACTGGGGAAATGACGCAGAGGCCAGTGAGCCCAAAGACACACAGCCCTTGTGGCTGGCGCCTGGACAGACCCGCTCTGACCTTATTCTCACTGTGGCTGCCCCTGGGTGGTGGTAGACTCCAGTGCAGAGAAAGCGGGACTCAGGTCTACCACAGCCTTACTTTCTATCCCAGATTTCCAGGTTCAAGCCCAGCAAGTGTCTGCAGTTCTCTCTAGGTCCACTCCACCAGATCCTCACTGCATTAGGTCATTTGACTGAGACCTCCAAGCTCCCACACCAGCCCTTAAGGCTAGACCTGAGCAGAGGGTCTCATTTCATCAGCCTTGTGGCCCAACTGTATTGTCATCTCCAGCTCACATCCTAACTCATGCTGATTTCTTTTTACTTTTTAATTAGCATATACTAATTCTAAAACAAAATGTGTGGTGATACATTGGTTTTTGTTATGACATTTCCCCACATGGTTATGATGTATTTTGTTCATATTTACCCCCTCATTAACCTCTCTTGACTACCTTCCTCCTAGCCTGGTTCTCTTCCTTCCTCTCCTGAAATAGCTCCCCTTCCACTTCAATGTATATTTTATTTAATCTGCACTACACATAGAGATCATCTCAGGCCCTTGTGCATGTCGGGCACACGCTTTAACCTGATCTACACCCCTGCTCCCGTGTATTCTTCTGTGCATCTTTGCTTACATGAAGCTCTAAAACAGAGTTTCTCAACCTATGGGTCACGACCCCTTTGGGGGCGTCAAATGACTCTCTCATGGGGTCACCTAAGACCATCATAAAACACAAGTATTAATGTTATGATTCATAACCATAGCAAAATGACAGTTATGAAGTAGCAACAAAAATAATTTTATGGCTGGGGGTGTGGTGAGGTCACCACAACATGAGGAACTGTATTTTTAAAGGGTTACAGCATTAGGAAGATTGAGAACCACTGCTCTTAAAAGGAGGTGGTTTTGAAGAAAAACAGGTACAAACTCACCAAACCTATTTATTGACCCACATTCTCTTGATTGGGCATCCCAGACAGGGTAGAGACAGCCCCACTGTTTCTTTGTCCGACGAGGTGGATTTTGTTTTGGATGGCCCCATCCCTCCGTGAGGCTGAAACATTTTCTCTTTCTGATAATTGTAATTTCAATGCATAAAATCCCCTCATTAACGTTAAAGAATAGCATGGCTCCCACAGTGAGGATCACAGCCACACACAGGTCCTGTCTTCTCTTGGTCTGACCACCTTCCTTCCTTGCGTTATCCTTGAGTTAAACCCACATCCCACACCAATCACCTGGCAGGAATTTGGGAGTTTCATGTAAAAGCTGGAAATACTTGAGGGCCTGACTCAGCCATAATGAGCAGTGCTAGTTGCTCCAAGGCTGTGAGTCAGCGGTGGGAGAGGGGTGAGAGAGAGGAGTGACGTGTCCATCATTGTTCCCTTCAGTCTGACCCAGATCTGCCAGCTGCCACTTTCTTATTTCTGAATATCGTCAGGAATGTCTGGTGAAGCTTCCTCTTACTGTCCCAGTGTCTTGTGTAAGTTTCAGCCAAATGAGGCTAGCTAATCGCAAAGGAAGCTCATGTGAGCTTATCTAGCTGCTAGTGGACATGTTTATGAACCAATGAATTCACAGAGGCATAGGACTACTCTGACATACATCGTAATGCCCCACACGTCAGCTGCCACGGTTCTCATTCACCATCTTTACTGAGGAAGGTCCTTCCTCAGTAGATTAGCCTCTGGGAGAACAGATGTGTGTCTCGATCACAACGATGCCTGACAAAAGCCAACAAAATGCCTGTCATGTGGCAGACACTTAACAAGTGTATGATAACTGAATGAGAAACAGATCGATGGATAGTCAAATGGATGAATGGCGAATAGGTGGATGGATGGATGGATGGTTGAACAGACAGATGAACAGATAAATGGGGGGATTAGAAGGTGACTAGAGGGAAGGATAGTTGGATGGATAAATGGATCTAATATTCATAGTGTGGCCTTGTATTTATTTTTCATAGGAAAGCTACTGGGAATTCTATGTTGACATAATGTAGAATTGCAGAGAAATTGCATTTCCTCCTACTTGAAAAAAAAAAGCCTAGGGTCAGGTGTGATGTCTCACACCTTTAGTCCCAGCACTTGAGGGGCAGAGGCAGGTGGATCTCTGTGAGTCTGAAGCAAGTCTAGTCTACAAAGAGAGTTCCAAGCCAGCCAGAGCTCCAGAACGAGACCCTGTCTCGAAAAGAAAAAAGGCTTCAGTAACGATTCTTAAGACACCCCCAAATGCCGACAACCATAGTTTTCTGGTTCAGTCCCTTTTCTGACGTTCGGTGAATTTTCACTTCAGATGTTTCCTTCTGTCTTGTTTTATTCTGGGGATTG
Organism: Peromyscus nudipes; assembly: GCA_902168325.1. Lineage (NCBI taxonomy): Eukaryota > Metazoa > Chordata > Mammalia > Rodentia > Cricetidae > Peromyscus > Peromyscus nudipes. The sequence continues at coordinate 8,384 of CABHPH010145257.1, read as the reverse complement.
ATTCACAGTTCATATATCTTTAGTTTCTTTGTTTTCATTGATAGAATGTTCCAGAATCTATGTGTATTGCTTGGTGTTTCTCGTGGCCGTGGCTAAGTACCAGACAAAATGGCAAAGCAAGAGAGGCAAAGCAAGAGAGGCCGTGGCTAAGTACCAGACAAAATGGCAAAGCAGTCCGGAGTAACATATTCCCTCACTGAGGGGAAGGCACGGCGGTGGCGGCGGGATGCTTGTCTTTGGTGCTGGCCAGGAAGCAGGGAATGGGGACTGCCAAATGCTCAGCTGGCTTTCTGCTTTCCCCCTCTCTATTCAGCCCAAGACCCCATCCCAGGAGATGGTGCCACCACACCCAGGGTGGGTTTCTCCTCCTCAGTCAGTGGTTCTGGGAACACATTCGTAGATTGTGGGAGCCCACAGAGGCTTCCTAGTGAGAACTTACTCAGGGTCAGAGAATCTGGGCTTGCCTTACCCAGCAGGGCTGCATAAGGAGAGGATTTGGTCACGGGCGTAGTTACCAGGTGTTTGGAAGGGTCTACACTTGGCTGTACAGTGTGCTTTGATCTTGGAAGGGGAAGGTCTTTTGCCTCTCCCCTTGGCATATTATAAAAAGCCCTTTTGAATAAACTTCAAGGCTGTTGGGTATTGACCCAGGCCCTCCTGAAGCTATCCTGTGTTTCTGTCTTTCTTCTCTTCGGCTAGGTCTCGCTTTCTATCTATCATTTCTTAATTCCCCCCTCCCTCACCTAAGAACCCTTCAAAAAGTGGGAGCAGGTCGGAGCTGGTCTCCCACAGACTCCCACAATACATGCACCCAAAGATGTGCCTCCTTAAAGGCCCAGGTGTTCCTAAAGCCAACCTGGTTGACAATCCAAAGTCACCCTCATGAGCCCCGCCTCTTCAACTTGACACCAAAGCATAGCACCCTTGGCCCCATAGGCTCAAGGCTGTCTTATAATGCAAAACGCATTCATTCCAACTTCAACAGCCTCTGTAATCTTCGGAGTTTCCAGTTCAAAACTTTAGTCTTTTCTAAGACCTCAAGGCAATCTCTCTCTCTCTCTCTCTCTCTCTCTCTCTCTCTCTCTCTCTCTCTCCTCTCTCTCTCTCTCCTATCTCCAGATATAGCTACATTAGAGGCTAACACTCCAGTATATGAAGGGGGGACACAGCTCAGTCCACAATACATCTCCAAAATGGAACTCCTAAAACTCTTCAAATTCTCCATTTTCTAGCATTTGTGAGCCACTTATGTGCAGAGTTCCTCCATCTGTATCTCTGGGTTGAACGGAACCTATATCCCATGAGCCATCTGGAATGTCCAAAGTAAAATTGATGTTTTGATAACAATTCTTGCTAAAGGATGAAGGGTGTGCCTCCCTGAAGGGCTGGTGTCCAGGCTTTCAGTCTGTCCACTGCATTTGGGGAGAGAATAGAGTACTGTGTGGAAACATTATCAGATACATATCAAATACTCTGTCCAGGTTTTCATGACTCAGACAGGAGAACAGAACAACACCATGACAAACCTTTAGAAGAGAGCCCCCGGGGCTTTTGGGAGGCTGGGTAGGGATGGAGTCTTCTTGGATGCAGTGAAAGCCATTGCTGGCCCAGTCCCTGAGTGTCCACCTGACGATGGCTCCCTGCTTTGAGGGGAGAGAGCTTTGCACTCTGGGACAAAGAGGAGGATGATGACTTGGGTGGACAAAGCTCCCCAGCCATGCCTGCCCCTCAGCTCAGCCACAGCCCTGGGCAGACAGGGAGGAAGACGCTCTCCTCTCTCACACCTAGAGAAGGCACATTTCCTGGGGCAAGCAGGAGGTCCTGCAACCTACTTTGTCTTATGCCCATAATTAAAGGGAAAACATACCACACCACTCAATAGGACTATATCTATGCTCTGCTGTGTATGTCTCTTAAACACACAGCCAAACGAGCATGGCAAAGTGAAGCTTATGAATCTACTACCAACCCTCAGTTCCCTTGTTCCGTGACAATGCTCTGTCACCTCCATCACATAGTGACATTATCCTATCTGGGTTGCCAATGTAAAACACCCAAATCAGAAAGTAGTAAAGATCCCTTTTTCACAGTGGTTTTCCTTTCTCACAGGAGTGAAGTTGTAACCTTGATGGTATCATACCCTTGCTTCTGAAGGGAATAAAAATTTTAAAATTAAAATGCAAGGTTGTCCCAGATACAGAAATAGATTTTTAAAAAAAATCCCAAGCACATGACAATCACCATATTGTGGATAGGACCTTGGAGGATGGGGTTTTTTGATAAAGACTTATGCCTTAAACAAATAAGCTTGCTGCAGAAGAAATTCCGTTCTTGTGTTGGGAGAGAGGTCTCTTAGTCACATGATTTCTCTATTGTCTGTTCTTCCACAGTGGTGATGTGGTCACCTTTGGAAAATCTACTGATTATAACAACGTTATCCAACAGGAAGAAAGAGTGAGTATGGTATAAAATAGATGTGTTTTAATAGACCCACTTGTATCTGGGAGCTACAACTGCTTTTTGTGTGTGGTGTTCTGGACAACCCTTAACCCACCACCATTTGGTCTCACTGTTGAGTGTCCAGCATACATTATACTCAGCTAAGACAGACCTGGCCCCTGGCTCAGAGGACCACACTGCCCAGCTGTGGTCACTGTTGAGCTGTGTTTCTTGAGGTACAATTCTAAAGGATGCATAGGTCGTTAGTGATGAATTTTCTGCAATGTGCCTCTGTGGTATTCTTCCAACTCTTAGAATCGGGACGTCAGAACTATTAATAGCTAATCTGTGACACTGAGTTGAGCCTTGCTTTAGTTGGCCAAGACATCATGAGAGTACTTTGATTGTGTATGCTCAGTTTGCTAAAGCAAATTACTCTAAACTGAACAGTTTAAACACACTGATTTCTCGTGGTTCTGGGTGGTGCTGGCAGGCCAAGGCTCTGTGCTGAGCTGCAAGCAGCAGGCTGCCCTTCCTGACCTTGGGTGATGACCTTCTCTGACCTCTTGCTTGTGAGTGATCCAGTTCATAAAGGTCCCACCCTCCTGACCTAATCACCTCCCAACGTCCCACTTCTAAATTCTAGCACAGTTTGATTAAGATATCAGCAGAGGGATTTGGAGGAACACAAACATTGTCACTAATCGATACAATCTCACTAAGAGTCATTTTTTAAAAACATCTATTTTGTGACTAGTACTGTTGAGGGCTGCATGGGATATAACCCGGAAGTTATAAAGACAAAATCCCAGGGCCTTGTGCTTGAGAAGCACTGTCTGTGGGCAGGGAGCTACGGTTGACATGGGGTCACTGGGACAGTGCTGAATGGCAGCGAGTCTGGAAAGGCAGGAGGGGCTGAGGTGGGTCAGAGTGATTATGAATGGGGGCTGAGGTGGGTCAGAGTGGTTATGAATGGGGGCTGAGGTGGGACAGAATGGTTATGAATGGGGGCTGAGGTGGGACAGAGTGGTTATGAATGAGGGCTGAGGTGGGACAGAATGGTTATGAATGGGGGCTGAGGTGGGTCAGAGTGGTTATGAATGAGGGCTGAGGTGGGACAGAATGGTTATGAATGGGGGCTGAGGTGGGACAGAGTGGTTATGAATGAGGGCTGACCTGCTTCGTGGATCCCCTGATTACACTGGTAGTCTTAGTTCCTGGACTGCTGAGGGATCCACCCCGGGACACAGGTAGATGGAGCAGGCCGTCAAGGGGGATGCTCAGCGGCTGGGTAAGCAGCAGCTGAGCCCGCTCCCCACAGTGAGAGCGCACTGAGGCGCATCTGGACTTCCTAGTCTTGGTGTGTGAGCTCTTTCTCCTCCCCTTCGTGGAACAGCAGAAGCTTTCTTAAGAGCCAAGCCATCCTTACCCACAATTCAGAATGTCTGCTACAGTTAGGTGCAAGGATATATTTTTTAAAAAATGTAACTGTCCCAGGGCTGGAGAGGTGGCTCAGTGGTTAAGAGCACTGCTGCTTCTCTAAAGGTCCCAGGTTCAATTCCCAGCCCTCACATGGCAGCTCACAACTATCTGTAATTCCCGTTCCAGGGGATCCATGACACCAGGCATGCATGTGGTGCACGTATCGGTGCATGCAGGCAAAATACCCAAATACATAAAACAAAGTAAAGAAACCATGTTTTAAAAAGTGTGACTATTCATAAAATCGAGAAGTTTTGGGAACGGGCAAGGTGCCGTGTGGAGCTGGTGGTGTATGCGCGGCAGGGGTGGGCGTCACCAGAGACAGACAACTTGTTTCAGTGGGTTCCTGTCCTTCCTCTTACCCAGCCAGCTTGGCCATTTCACACCCAGCTGCAAGCCCTTTCCTTTATCTCCCTTCTGCATCCCCCCACCTCCTGCCTCACTGCTCTAGCCCTGACATTCATTTTAGCCAAGAGGAATGACTAAGGAGAGCCTCACAGAAGACGGGGCGGCGTGGGGGGGGGGGCTGTAACAAATTAGCACAAAGTCAGAGACTTTGAACAACACAAAACGGTTCTCTGGTGTTCTGGAGGGCATGAGTCCCCCATCAGTTCTCACCAGGCTAAGGTGACTGTGTCTCTAGAGCTCTGCTGTAACTGCAGGCTCCAGGGAATCAGTTTCTTGCCTTCCAGCTTCTCAAGACCACCTATACCCTCATCCCTCATCCCTCGTGCCATGTAAAGCAGCAGAGTCACGGGATCTGGAGATTGGAGCATCTTGGGGCACCAGAGCTCTGCCTCTTAACTACGACACAGCTGATTCTGAAGGGATTCCCAGAATCCTTGTTGGGAGGGTATTCATCTTGGGGTGTAGCTTGCATTTGACCTGGGGGGTAGTTCTAACAGTCTGGAGGCGGTGAGGAATGGAATGGCCTTGGACTTTGCGCGAGGAAGGTGGAGAGAAGCCAAATGTGAGGAGCTTGCTAACACCAGGCTGAGGAATTTGGATTTCATTCAAGATGGTGTGGGGCACCATCAAAGCGTCTTCAAAAAGAGAACGGGAGATGGAGGGGGCAGTGATCAAAGATACAGAAAGAAAAAAGGCAAGAGAACTGATGAACTAACTCAGGAAAGGCAGAACATGTCTGGGGGCCACGGCAAGAGTAAGAAGACATCCCCATTGTAACTTCAGGGTTAACGCATAAGCATTGTACTGGTCGGCTTTCTGGCACTGTGACAAAAGACCTGCTCTGATCAACTTAAAAACTAAAGAGATTTGCTTTGGTTCGCACTTTGGGAAGTTTTATAAACTGTTATGGGTTAGCCCAATATCTTCTGGGGCTGTGGTGAAGCATATCATGGTGGGGTGTATGTGCTGAAGCAAAGCTATTCACCTTACAGCTGTGACATGAAGAAGGGGGAGGAAGAGGAAGAGACCCAAGTGTAGCATGAATCTTAAAAGTTTTGTTAATAAAATCAACCCGGGCCAGGTATTAGGGTGAACACTGGAAGGTCAGAGAGACAGAACAAACCACAACTAACCTCACCTGGCCAACTTCTCAGCTGATCTTGTTTCCTCAGACTGGATGCCCCAAGCCCTCATCCAGAATGGGTCTCAGCTGAACTGCTGCTTCTTCAAAGCCTAAATGCTTAACCAGGCCAAATGTTTCTCCAGGCCAAATGCTTCTCCAGGCCAAATGCCTCTCCAGGGCAAATGCCTCTCCAGAGCAAATGCCTCTCCAGGGCAAAAGCCTCTAGTTTCTGGTCCTCACGCTTTATATACCTTTCTGCTTTCTACCACCACTCCCTGGGATTAAAGGTGTGGCTTTCTGGGATTAAAGGTGTGTATCACGGTGCCTGGCCGTTTCCAATGTGGCCTTGAACTCACAGAGATACAGAGGGATTTCTGTCTCTGGAATGCTAGGATTAAAGGCGTATGCTACCACTGCCTAACCTCTATGTTTAATATTGTGGCTGTCCTGTTCTCTGACCCCAGATAAGTTTATTAGCATACACAATATTTTGGGGAACACAATACCCCCACACCCAAGTGTCCTACCCTTCAGGCACCCATGAGTTTTCCTTTTGATGTCTCATAATGAAGTACTTTTATAGTCTTATAATCATCATAATATATCTGTATATAATCTATAATTTGAGAATTTCATATATGCACACATTATATTTTCATCATCTCTGCCTCACTCCCTTTTAGCAGCTCCCTCCAGATAGCCTCCCGACACACCCCCTCCAAACTTCAGGTCCTTTCGAGTCCAGTTTGTTCTGCCCATATGCACACAGGTGGGGGGGGCACTCACTGTAACATGGGTAGCCTGCCAGTGACCACATCCCCAAGGAAAAGCGACTCTTCCTCCTCTAGCAGCCATCAGCTGCCAATGGCTCCTTAGCTAGGGCCTTGTGAGCCCCAACCCCATCCGTGCTGGTCTCTAGGGTAGCTTCATCTTGTGTGGGTGTATGCAGGTAACCACAGTTGCTGTGAGCTTGGGAGTGCAGTAGCCACGTCACGGCCAGGAGAAAGCATTGCCTGGCACTCCTCCCCACCCTCTGGCTCTCATGTCCTCTCCACACCCTGAGCCTGCCCGAGGAGTGGGAGAGTGGATACAGGAGTCCAAGCTAGGACTGAGGATCCTTCAGTGCCTGATACTACATCCTAACATGACTTCTGGGTGATGGCGGAACAGTGATTTGTCATGTTGAAATAGAGAACTTCCGTGGTTTCAGAATAGAAAGAAAAAACAAGAAAAAGAAGGGAGGGAGGGAGGGAGGGAGGAAGGAAGGAAGGAAGGAAGGAAGGAAGGAAGGAAGGAAGGAGAAGGGAAGGAGAGGGGGAGAGGGAGGGAGAGGGAGGGAGAGGGAGAGAGAAAGAAGAAGAAGAAGAAGAAGAAGAAGAAGAAGAAGAAGAAGAAGAAGAAGAAGAAGAGAAGAGAAGAGAAAGAGTCTGGCTAGAGAGGCTGGGGTGGCTCAGTGAGTAAGAGTGCTTGACGAAGATCTGATATTGGATCCCAAGCACCCGTAGAAACAGCCAGGCACAGCTGCTCATGCCTATAAACCCAGCATTAAGGAGCAGAGACAGGTGGATCCGGTTGGCTCAGTGGCCAGCAAGCCTAGACAAAACATCGGGCTTCCAGTCCAACAGCAATGGAGGAAGGTGCTGGGCACCCTGCTCTGGCCCCTACACAGGAGCACATGTGTGTGCACACCCATACACCTACCGGCCTAGGTTTATAGTTCTCAACCCGAGTGTGCTAGAAATGTGGTTGAAATGCTAGATTTCTGGCCTCCTCTGAATCATCCCTGGGGACTGGGACTGTGGATCCCTATTACCAAGGTGTGGTGGTTTCAGGACCACACTTTGAGAAACATGGTTTTGGAACAGGAGTAGCAGCCAGAGAGCAGCTATATCCAGGTCAGTCTGAGCTCTGATATATGGAGGGTGTAAGTGGGGTTTTCACTTCGAGAAGCTGCCCGGAGCTGGAACTGAGCTCCCCAGGTCCTAAGAGAAGCACCGATAGTCAGGCTAAGCTTTGTGAAACAGGCCTTTCCTGATGGTCAGTCTTACCATTCCCCACAGACCAGAGAGCAGTGTACACTGGGACCGGGGCGCAGGCAGCATCCATTGAAAGAAGCCTTGAGCATCACCACTCTACATTACTGCCCTGTGTGTGTGTGTGTGTGTCTAGATGCTGATGTCCCACTGCTTTCCAAGAGTACTCCAGAAGGGGTGTTGATGCAGGACGTTGGAAACACTAAACTCACAGAATGGGTTTCCCGAAGTGCAAGGTCACCTGCTTTTTACCAAATGCTCAAAGTAATTCAGGAGCGCTGGCCATTGGGTGGTATCTCCAACTCCCTAGTCCTCAGTGCGACACTCAGTACTAACAAGGGGTGTCACAAAGGGGAAGTGATGCCCTCAGCGGGTGTTTGCTGGTGTGTGTGGCACATTGAGGGATGATGGCTGAGCACAACCCTCTGCCCTGAGGAAGAGTGCCCAGGAGTTCAAAGGAGCTGCTGACCCTCAGGAGCCTGATAGACAGCAACATGCCAAACCCCTCAGAGAGCAGCAAGTAGCTGAAGTTCAGCCATGCGCATGTAGGACCTGAGGAAGCCAGGGTGGGGTGTGAAACCCTGACCTGGAAGCTGCCAGAATTCCAAGTCCAGAGCTGAGCACAGCCTTAAGATGGAGAGAGAGATGAAAAACCTCAATTCTGTGTGGTTGGCTTTGCATCCAAGTTCAATTAGTGGAACTCATTTCAGCCCATTCTATTATAAGGAAAGCTTTCAGAAAACCCAAAGAAATCATTTTCAATAAAATTGGTGTCTTTTGCCCAGGAGCAGTCCCACCCCCTGCCCAGATGTCAGCATTGTGAGGACAGCCCATGTGCTTCCTTTGTGTGTGTGTGTGTGTGTGTGTGTGTGTGTGTGTGTGTGTGTGTGTGTGGAGGG